>DWAJ01003514.1:0-14646 GCA_018238005.1 Eurema mandarina
AAGGCAAAATATCGGGAGAGTTTAGGCTCCATTCACCAGGTGTATAAATTGACATAATAAGTTTATTATATTTGCTGCTACGGAACCCTTTGTGCGCGAGCCCGACTCGCACTTGGCCGGTTTTTTATATTATGAAAAGTGCCCGCTTACTATAATATACTTCTTAATATGAGTGTTACAGATCAATCAGAGATGATTTTTTCCCCCTTTTTTGGTAAAAAGTGTGGGACTCGTGTGAGTTTCTTACGCCGGTTCTTCTCGCCGGGTTAGTTGCCATGTAGACTGTCTGAAGGTATTTGTTTTCAAATTAATTCAGAAAATAAACATTTCATTTTCATTTTTATTTTCATCAATGTATTATGGTACCAAAACGTGGTCTCAAAGAGTCTGCGTTTATACTAATATAATATATTTAACCGAACATCACTGTCCGCGATGACCACTTTCCATCAGGTGGCTCGACTGCTCTAGAAAATTCTACATAGGTATCATTTTCGTAATAAATAGATAATTACTAAATTTACTATAGAGAACTCCTTCATAAAACTGGGCCTCAAACTGTAAAGTTACGTTTCTGTGTGGCGGAGTTAACGTGCAAGTTTCAACTTTTCAGGACTTTATACGTGGGTTTGAAAACCGAGTCATAACTATTATATATGATCCAATACTGGATAGTTTTAAAGGCGATGAACTAAATCTTTTCTATTTTAATAGTAATTTTCTATAACAGCTTAGATGTTTTTTGTGTATGACTATACTTATTTACCACAAAACTAATAAATCGATACAGTATCCGGATAATAAAGACATCAAAGATATTATCAAGCTCACTTATCGATGTATAACAGCAGGAAGTTATTACGATTAAAAATAGAACGAAAAATAAATTCTTCGAATTGTTTTTTTTATAACAAACGTCAGAGGATTAATCTACTTCCGCTTGTAAAAAAGATTCTAAACAAAATGTAACATCTAATGATCATACATCGTATTTAATAAACTGCCGTATCATAATGAAAGTAAATGCTCTCTAACGAACAATTGAATTAGAATTTCGAGCTTCCTAGATAGTGAGCTGCACCTAATAAAGCGACATTATTCCCACCAAACTAATCAAGACGAGTAAATTGAATTTAATTTTGCAGGCGGCCGCCGTCCTTTGGGAGGCGCCGTCGCAGATTATGATTAATGATATAGTCTAATATGTAGGTGTATTACGTAAATAATTAAACAGGATTTGGAAGGGTCAATAAAGGCGACAAGCCCGGGTTATGAAGTGTTACGCCGATTAGTGACTTAGTACTTGGAGGGTTAATTAATGTTAGTTAGACTGATTTATTTCTTTAGCCTTAAGCATCTAAAGAAATGTTCTTCGTTTTATTATTATATACTTTTTAATGTATAGGTGTACAATATTAATAGAAATAAAGTAGGTAGAGAAAAATCTAATATAAATCAAAATTGATGTCGAAAAATTTAAGTATGAAAGTAACAGCATTTGAATTTTACGAAACGAGTAGAACGATCCGTCACTACATTTTAATAAAGTAACCTAAACCATATTGAAAACAATTCAAATGACCCTATAATTTAAATAGACTTAATAATTCTAAATAGTTATATTTTCATACAAAAATGTTTCGTCAGACTCAGACGCAATTCTCTAGCCGAGTGAGTACATGTCTCTAATATAATATACTTTATTTCACACTATATTACATCCAATAGCGATTCGTGAATTAGAGCGGAAAGCCAACTGATTGAGTTTGTGACAGATGTCCGTTGAAACGCGAAGATATAGACGACTTCTGGCTTTACTGCCATACAGTCATTACAAACAGTATTAAACAATAACATATTGTACAAAAACAAGTTACAATCCATTTTTGTATAATATTATAAATGCGAAAATATCTCCATCCGTCTGTCTCGCTTTCACGCCGAAACTTCTACATCGATTGTTATGAAATTTGGTACACAGATAATCAAGAGCCTGAGAAGAGACAAAGGCTACTTTTTAACTGTAAAAAAGAGTTGTTAGGGGAGTAAATAGGGGTTACAGTTTATTTACACGCGGACGGAATTACGTTCAGCAGCTAGTCGATAATAAAAAAAAACGTCTAATAAATTGAAAAACTCCTATTAAATTACCTAGTTATATTCCTTATTAATACTAAACAAGTTCAAGCTTGACGAATACTTCTCCAGGTCTTGCCTACTCTCCCTCGAGACAAAGTTACTTAGATCAAATACGAAGTATAAATAAAAACGATTTATCGTCTTATATATATCCCAAAACACTAAACAAGCATTATTTCATAAATTCCGATTCGTTAGTACTTTGTCTAGACTTAAGCTCTGTATAAGTACCTCTAGCCCATATTAACCTTTCTAAACCCCTTTCATAACAATACTATTCACTCGAGCACCTACCTACCCACTCTAATGATATTCTAAATCTCAAAATAAGCTTTAAATTAAACCTTTGAACGTTATACACGGGGGTAATGCACCGAGAGATTTACGAAATTAAATGAAAACAAATTCAAAGAGAAATTTCATAGATTTTCTTAATTACAAGTAAAATAGTATTGAAAAGCCCGCTGATACTTTCATTGCGGGACTAATTAATTAGATGTTCAATTAGAGGAACGAGTATTGAACACGATCTTACGTAAACATGAATCAAATATGCTCGATCACAGAGTTGTTTGAACATTTTGTGACGATTTCTTTTAAAAATTTTAGGGGCGCTTTTCATTTATTTACAACATAGACTATATTCAACGAATAGTCTTTTGTCCGTGAATCATCGTCTCGATTGAAATACTTTTTATTCAGGCTAATAATTTCAAATGAAAATCACTCTTATTCAAAATGTTTTGATACATTTGCCATTTTATAGGTAAGTTTCCTTGTAAATAAACTCAGGTAATAAATTTAAGCAACACTGAATATTTAGAGCACTATGAAGTTTGAGGAAATAAATCGGTTTAACGCCGAAGAAAACTTATAGTAAGATGATTAATTAAAATTAATAGTTTAGGTAAAGTTTGATACGGATATTAATTGTTTTAGCTTATTTGATTTTAGATGATATATAGAGTTAATTGAAAAATATTTATTGATGGCATAGATAATGTGCTTACCCTTCAGCTAACTCAATTACTATCTACAACGTTTTATTAAGGATACTATTATTAAAAAATATTTCAATAAACCTTTTTTTAATCCAAACAAAAATACTTTAAGTTAAACATTCATTTAATCTAACAATCTCTGTTTGAATCAAGCTGTATGATTCCTAGGAATCATTATTATTGTTCTTAGAGTAAACTATAAATATAACATCATAATGTTACTATACAATATACATCATATCCGTGAGATGTTAAGCTGTGTGAAAATCTAGCCGTATGTGGTTAAGTGATCGTTTATAAAAGGGTTTTAGTTAATAAAAGGCATGTAAGCAAAGGATTAATCGACAAACCGCCCCGGCCACATTGGCAAAGGGAATTCTGTTAAAAGGCTTTTAATTACCCTTTTAAGGGATTAATCAAGGCTCTAATTAGATAGTTAGTGGTACACGTTTTCAATACGATCTCTTTAGTAGGAAGTCAATTTATTTATTTCGGTTAACTTTTTGGTACAATAAGTCAGAGGTTATTTTATATATAATATCATGTATTAGTTTAATGAGGTTTTTGTTTTTTTATTTTTTTTAGTTTGGAGGTCGAAGAGATCACTTTGACAATAAGTACACCAGCAAAAATTCTCGATGAAAAAAAATATGTAAAAAAGTAAAGTTTCTTTTTCTTTAAAGAGTTAAGTTTTAAAATTAATAACTAGAAAATATTTTTATGGGTCTACCTGCTGAATACAACAACTTAGTAATAAATACAATTTTAAAAACAAAATGTTATGAGAGATTATATTTTATGAACTGGCATTTAATATGTGTTACGAGGAATTTCGAAGAAAAATAGAAGAGAGGTATTTAAATAAATAAAATATAAATATATTCAGGACATTCATCTATCGCCATCTAGTCCGAAGCAAAGCGGAAGCTTGTGTTATGGCAACTAGATAACGGAATAAATTACATATATACATACTTTTCTTTTGTAAATACGTACATACAATACATAGTATGACATAACGTTCACTATAAAACATTTCAATTGCGGTTATTTAATCAATTTTACACGAACACCACTCGGCCGCGGTCGGTTGTGGCGACTCACCGATGGAACCCGCGTTAAATATCAATGTTCGAATACATATTATAAAACACATATTTTTCATACGTGATATTTCCACTTCATATTGTAATGTATTTTATTGATATTGCTTTATAGCAAGAAAACTATTTTTGAAAATACCTCCTATACTAATTTTATAATTGAAATTTGAGTAAGCTAGCTTATAATTTTGAATATCTTGTTATCAAATTACGAATATCCCTATAGGATAGAATCGTATAGATTTAGGATAGTAATATAGGGATAAGGTAATAAGCTTATCCCTGGATTATAATTTAAAAGGAACTTAATAAATTTCTGCTTAATCATTATTTAGGACTTAATGTCAAATTGTCCATGTCTCGTTTAAAATTAGATTTAAATATTCTCCATTTCGTATAAAATACGATATTCCAAAACCAAAGGCTACGATAAAATATAGTCAGCACATCTTTTCAATTCGCCATACATATAATAAAATAAATCCGAGCATGCGGCGAGATTCATCTCATTTTCAAGTGCAGATTGCTAGCAAGGCTTAGGAATTCGTCGCATATGTATGATGTTTATACAGCACTACAAGCAAAACGTTGCCTCAGGAATTTAATTTCATTATAATGCTTACCTGACGCCAGTTCGGTGCGCAGGTCAAAATGCATAGAATGCAATATTAAATTCCTCCAACAACTATTCGTATTGAAAATAGTTTTTGGTAGACCCGGCTTATGCTAGGTTACTCAACGTTGCTTCGTGTTTAATAAATCTTCTTTGAATCCGAGCTGCTGTACCGTACTATCGCAGACAATACCTGGATTCCAAGTTTGCCGTTGATTAAAGACGAAGTTTGCGAACCGAAACTTTGATAAAGTTTTTTAATACTTAAAAATTATTTAACTACATGTGTTGGAACAACGGAAAGCAACTGATAGCACCCTTAGTGAGGCCTATGACCAACAGTGGATGAGAATAGGCTGTGTTCATTGATTGATGGAATCAACTGATAATGATGAAACCTAAAGGTACCAACAACAAACCAACAAGTAAAATCATCTTATATTAGGTATATAATTCGAAAATCTTGTCTTTTGACCTTCCTTTGCAAATTACTATAAGCCGGGTAAAATAAAGTACCAAAAGGCAAAAGCCGATAGACAACCACTTGTGGATCCTACAACAGAGGATCGGCTTCACAAAAGCGGTCGCAAATTTAACTGATATTATAGGAATTACATTTACTCATATTATGATTAATATTTATGTTCTTAAAAATTATTAGAATAGGTTAATGTACCAGATACCTATATTAATATTTTTTATAATATATTTTTTAATTTTATATTAACTACATATATTGCGGTAAAATTTTATTCAAGTTTAATGATAGCTTAAATGAATTTGAATAAAAATTTCTTCATGTATCCAAACCCAAGAATATGTATACTTAATATTCGGAAAGCCATATAACGCATATATAAAATGTGCTCAGTGATTTAAGCGCGAAATCATTCAGATAGAGTTACTTAAGCATTTATGATATTCTAGAACATTCTTTAGAGCTTGTAATTGTGACGTCACACCGCCACCGCGAGCGTCGCGCGTCCCGGTAATCGCCCGCCAATCAAGCCGTTTGTCTCTTGATTAGCATAGTTTCGAAAAAGTTCCACAACTGTATTGCACAACTCATTCAGAGCGCGTTCCCTCGCCTCTAATTTGTTGGATTCAAGTGTTGAATTCTTGAAATATTCGTTTAAATTTAAACAAGAAACGTGATATCTCAGAAATGCTCAGACAGTTGAAGACCGCTTTGAAATTAAATTACCAACTTATACCTACTCCACCTACAGTACAGAATAATCATACTGGCTGGTTCGAGACTTGTTTATTCTAAGAATTCTAACAAAATTACTTTTTGGCAGCTATTAATTCAGACATTTAGGCCATCTACGTAACTTTCTTATTCTTTAGTATAGGATTAATTATTTAGTAGTTCAATTTTGGAGAAACTTCTTAATTAAAACGGTAACCGATTTAATAAAGAATAAGAGTAAATTTACAGCTAACTTTTAATTTTTGATAGAGATAAAATATGTCTTATTATTATTATTTTTAATTTTAATTTAAACGGTCAACGAAGAAGAGGACGGGCTAAATGACGGTAAGCGGTCACCGTCGCCTATCCACACGGGCAACATCAGAGGAGTCACCAGTGCTTCGTCAAGGTCGTCCCTGAAAATAAATCTATTATAGTCTAGGTATGACAATTCTTTATAGTTGTAATTTTTTATCACAGTAGTCCTATCAACAATGAATAATTAAGCTTACATTACGAATTCCTTAGATAAAACGCATACACCTAGCATTTGACTCATGAAGCACCTATCACAATAACAAGGCCGATACACGCCACAAATCCCTCAGGCAATACGTATGGCGATTGCATAATCTTGCCAGTTGACGCGAGTATTAATCCAAGTAACTGAAACAGTTCATAATAATACCACTTTACACCGAGTGGCGCGCCGCAATCACTGGTAAAATTAATTGAGTGACCTGACTTAGGTTTGTTCGATGTGCGATTATCTTAACATTCACTATGGCTAGTGCTTAGTTCAATCAGTTTAGAGCTTAACTTGCCGATTAGGTTAGTCAGTCAGTTTTATGGATGAAATATGAACGTTACTTGAATATTTCATCGGTATTTACAAGTCTATTATATAACAATATTGTTTCTTATTCATGTAATTATTTTATATAAGAGACTCAAATCGTATCTAAAATAAAATATTATAAAAATTCTAGCTAAAAATATTCATTCAACAGCAAAAAAGAATATAAATGTAAAATAGAAAAAACTCTACTTAATCACTCGTATTTATGATCAATTCATTTCCAAAGGTCAAATAATTATGAAAATGAACATAAAATTCCATTCCAATAAATTTCCTATATTCAAATTATTATTCAGCATAATAAGTTCTGAGGTTTCAAATGAAGGAATAAAATTCTTAACGTTTCTCTTGGGCGAGGAAAAAAACCAATTTCAAGTTACGACGTTGTTTACCGAAACTTTTTTTCACAGATATCACTTTGTGGAGTATAATTAACTGCTCGCAAGTTTAAGAATCGGAAACGCGGAGTTATGAACGCAATTTAATTTTGATTGCTAAGGATTCCATTTATGCTGCATCTGCATCATAGTTCCCAACTTAAATTAATTTGCGTTCAAGTATGTACGAAGAATTTGTACGGCTTCTCAATCTGTCAGTGTTATGGAGATTGACGTGGAACACGGAAGACGGAGGCTTTTTACTTGCATTTTAACATAGGAGTAGATCTTTATCGTGATCGTCCCATGTCATATTATAGTGTTTTTGTTTAACTATCAATTGAATATATATTACCTTCAATTATATTTACAGTTCATCTAACTGACTAAATATACAAAATGAAAGAAACGTAAGAGGCGGATTTATTTTGTTCCTTGAAAAGTTTACGAAAAAAGCATTGAGTAGAATGCAAAAGATCTTTAATAAGACCCTACATTACTGTAATATTATCATAATACATAAAAAAAAGCTAACCTAGATTATCCTAAAACACGTTGTTAGCAATAACACATGAAAACTTCGCCAGCCAAACGAACTTAGCTCACCAATTAGCTAGAGTACAAACGCGAATATACCAAGTCTCAATTCCTGTATTGGCCATTGACATTTATACTATTCTCGTTACATTAAGAGCTAAACAAGTCAGCCGGCCGGCTAAATGCGAATTATTGCGAAAGGCAACGGCTAATCCGATTAAAAACCCCGACAACGTTTCACTCGATTAACAATTTGCTCTGAATTCGAGAAATGGCTTTAAGTTTTTTATTGTTTTGGGCTTAATCTCCATCTCATTTATTATTAACGTCCGATACGAAATAATATCGGAAATCGAAAAGCATTATATTCCCAAGTATCGAATACGTTGCAATTATTGAAAGAGATTCGACAATTTTAATTTTAGCTGTATTAAAACAATCAGCTATTAAAAACAGCTTTACTGTTGCTTTTTACTAAAGTAGTGTTAGTGTTGTCCTAATTATAATTAACATTAAAAATCAAATGATAGTATTTTTTGTTTAGATCTACCTTTACTAAATTATTTTATTAAAATCGTAAAGCGCGTTACAAGAAATCTCTTTACTTTACAAACTTTCATGACACACATACAGTGTAAAAGTTACTCCTATTTTAACATGCGCAAAAATATGTCATGGCCCAAATATCCACCCGTTATAGGATTAAGGAATACGGATTACATCATAAAAGGTATCGCTTAATTTGGACCACAGGGACTTTGGACAAAAGATTACATGATATATAAAATTCATGGCATTTTTATAAATTCAATTTCAAATTAGTATTACCTAAATTGGTATGACAGAATTCAATTTTACCTCTTAAAATATATATAACATGGATGGGCATAAAGTTTTATATTCCACCCACGTTGACCGACATTAATAAATTATGTATAATACGCCCAGCAATGTTTGTCAAAGAACTTATATTTTAGCAACCTACTTATAACATTAAAGTCTACAGCGAGTCGCCAACAAGAAATTCCCTAGATAATTCTAAACTTCAAATACCATCCGAGATAGCTACCTAGGAAGGAAACTTTAGTTAGTTTACGTATTGAAAAATGAACGCGGGTCTTCGATCGTTTCCTTAGAACAAAGTAATTTCAACTCAGCCGGCGTTTGCCGTTGGGAGATTAAAAATAAAAGATGCGAGGGCAGCTTTAAACTACAGTTAAGATAAGCCAAGTTAAAGCGTGGCGAGGTGGTCATAAAGTCACATCTTTTATAAAAACTTTAAACCGCAAACAAATTTCTATACAAAACGGCTTTATGTTGTATTTTATGGAGGGATTGGAATTTTAGAGAAAAGATTATGTTACGTTAACGGTTCATAGTGAGTGGTTTTTAGATTGTAAGTAGAATAGCACTTTTGGATTTGTACAAGAGACATTTATTACTTGTCGTCATATTGGGGTGTTTTTAAATGAATAAGTTTTAAGTGATGCAGTTATATTATTAATTAAGAAACTTCACCTACGCGTACTGACAACAATGTTAATCAACATTTAGCTACCAGGAGCACATAACGCACAAGAAGTTTCTCCAAGCGCCGCGAAATAAAAACCAACAGAGTCATTTACAAACATTGCACAAGAGAGAACGCGTAAAATTACCACGTGACACTCAAGTGAAAACAAAAAGCGGCGACACGTAATACTGTGGTTTTCGTACGTACAGACAAAGGGAAGTTCCGCGGTTCGGTTGTTAGTACTAACAAGACCCAGAAGTCGGTTAAGTACGAAACGAATCTGTACTCTGTACTGCCGGCCGTATTTATATTTCGCTCGAAATCGTGTGTCGAGGTTCGTGACAATTTTGGTAGTTGGTACTGAAATTTTATAGCACGAAAATATTTATTTTATTTAAAAATTATAGAAGAAAATCTTTGGCATATTTAGATTGAATAGTGACAGCATTTGTAAATAATGAGTATTAATAAAAATCATAATCATTAGATCATACAAATATGCTTATTACAATAAACTATAAGGAAGTTCAGTATAAGCTGATAAAGAAAGACTTAAATAAAGATTTAAAAGGGTCTCATAAATCGTTATAATAAAGGGGTGAATAAACAGTGGTCTTTTCATTAAAAGCAAGCACAAACAAGAGTGTTGTCGAGGGCTCTTACTGATTTCGGGTCCGTGTTTCGGTACAATGAAGCTCCAAATTATCATGTTTTATTTGCTTTAATTAAGTTCTTTGACACTCATTATCTGAAACACTTGTAAAACTATCTGGAGACAGAATGAGATGCTTTACATTTTGTACAATGTTTTGAGATGATTTTCGGTGGTATTACTTGATGCTTTTCAAGAATGTTTTGATATGTTCCTGATTAACACCAAAATGAGAGCTTATCACAATTGTTATCAAAGCTACTTTTAAAACAAATAAACTATCAATTTAAAGATATTGAATAAAAAAATAGGAAAAACAGTTTATACTTCCTTGGTTAAAACGTTTTGTAACACATCGACTTGTAGAAATAAATAAATTATTATTTTTAATTATAATTATACCATTATTTACTTGTCTTCTCAAAGTATGATCATAACCTAGCGTTATGTTCATGCTTAAAAATAATATCGCAATCTTATTAATAGTCAATGAACACCACGTTTTGTCATACAAAATTGAACCCACCTCCGCGATTAAAAACAAACGCAACGCGCTAGGAACAACAAAACATTTTCCTGGAAATATGTTTTCAAAGCACGTACAGCATCGATTATATCGTAAAAAATTTGTCATGTTCCTATTGCCTTAGGGCAGTTAGTAATATCAGAGGGCATTGGGGTGTGAAATTGCATCCATCGAAACGTGGCCAACGTCGAACGACGGACAGACGAGTTTAACGCTAACCGCAAGTTAAGGAATTTATATTATAGATAGAATGTTCTAGAATTTCTGTGACAGTAATGATGATATATTCGCCCTGAAAATTTCCAAGAATTTCATAAATGTTCTTTAAATCTGTTTTCAATTTTTGTTCAATATATTAAACAAGATTCAATATTTATAAATAATAACTTCTTTGACATGTAAGTTTCGTCGAGTTTATCCAGAGGCTGTGAAGCTAGGTATTAATCTTATTATGTAAGATCCAGCTCTAAAATCCAGCGTATTTTGATATTACAATCCTAAAATATCTGACCAAAAATAATTTTCAAGCCAATCTCACCTGATATCCGACATCGACGGGCAACTTTCAACGAAATCTGCACTATTCTTGCGAACCATCCACCGATTAAACAGTGCCTGTTAATCGGAGCAAATTAAACTTGTGCCTGCAAAAAACTTCCTGCTAATTGCCTATTTCTGCGAATGAGCCAGGGTAAGCACTTGGAAATCGCAATTATGATAACACTAGCAACTTTACCTCTACTTAAAACTATACTGAGCAATTTACACATTTGCGGCGTTTAAGCAAATAGCACGAATGAGGTAGTTTTCGTATTGGATTTTCCGGGAAAGCGGAAACATTTTTGTAATATAGCAACGTGTACGCGATATCAAAATATTATAACTTGATTTACGAATAAATAAAAAACTATCGTAACTTTCATCACACATAGTTTTTTAGCCAGCTTCTTACATATTACTTTCCTTTTGGTCTATTCAAACGTCATCAAATCACTGGTCAGATTTCATGTCCTATGTTGTTTCACAGTTCATAGAGCAAATCTTTCCGTTCGTCATTAGCCTTGTTTTGTCAGGATTTAGCGGTAGTCCCACCTTTTTGTCGTATACCAAGTCATTTATCATTTTCCTTATGGCTTAATAGCTGAAAAGTCCCTGTTTCATCATCCATCTGTTTATTTTCAACGGCACAGTCTGAACTATAATTCTTATAAAAGTTTACAGATTTTTGTAACCTAAATGTACCCTGAGTCTGCAGCCCGATTTCATCCAATAACTGCGATTAATGTAAGATTAGCTCAGACTGGTCTTGCGAGCCAAGTTGGGTATAGAGTTCCCGCTTCAGTGACCTTCGATCCTGGATAAACAGGCTGTTAGGTCATCGTACGCCTTAAAGAGGTGACCCAAAACGAGACGCCTGTTGGCTCGGTTAGTGCATTTTTAAATTAATTTAAAGTAAGAACCACAGTCATAAAATGATTATAAGAATAAACAAAAACAATTTACATTAACTAAATACCTTTAATCGTATTTTCTTATAAAATCGCTGTAAGAGTCTACACGTTCTAGCAAAGTGGTAACTTTTAGTATTAAATGTCCACATCATATATTAATTTCCCTCAAAGAATCTTCGTAACTAAATTTCAAATACATGTATGTATGTAACAACAAAACAATATTAGTTAAAATGATATCCAGGAACAATGCTAACTCGGCAGCAGTAATACGTCTCTGCATGGGACGCGTCGCCTCAGCCATTTACAAGAGCTATTTAGTTTCACCGCACAATTTAAGATGCACCTGCCTGTTGGTATCCGGGGCAAATGCTAACAAATACTTGGAATTATATACGGTATGTATAGAGGATATATGCGATAAGTTGCTAGCTAAATATTTGCGTTATTACGTTGGATGCCGTGTGACGTACATTTATTTAGTGAAGTTGAAATGTTAACTTATTATTTATTTCAATATATAATGAACAGGTTATTCACCAATTACGCTAATTATAGACATTACACTTATACATCTCTCTCGCAAAACTTCAAGCATACAGACAATATAACCGACCATTTATCCGAAAACAAATCGCATTCAGTCAATCAAATCCCTATTAAAAAAAATAATTTATATATATTACTTAACTAGTTTAATTTTACAGTTATATAATGTAGATACAAATGGACTATTTTAAAAATCTCATTCTTAAACATTCATACAGATAAGTTCTAAATAAAATAATAAATAGTATAAAAAATTACACTTATATATATATAAGCCAATTTTCATAGCCAGCTTAAGAATACACCAATAAAACCTCAGACAAGCACGTAACACAACAACACATAATGGAAACCATTAAAATTGTTCAATTTATATATATTATATATATGTATAACCCAATAAGGTTTTAAGGACGTGAGCGAATTGTAAACAGGAACTTATTGCTGGATTCTAGTCGTTTTAATCCTAGCTGCGGGAGGTAAATTGTACGTGGACGGCATTTTACGAAAGTCACGAGGAACGTTTTAATTGTACTGGATGCGAATATGATCTGTGCTATAAATATCGGGTATCGGTGATAAGAAGCGTTATGTTGTGATGCTGTGATGTACAATACGTTATTTAAAAAAAATCGTATATATATGACGTAAAAAATTAATGAAAATAGTTTACCTATTATAAATAGATAAAAATAATGTTCAAAATTTTATTACTATAATAAAAAGTATGATACTGTTATACTAAAGGTTTAGCGAGTGCTTTCATAAGTAGAAAGTTTTTTGAACAAATCTAAGTTACCATCTTGCTCTAACATATAAATAAGTTCGTATTAAAAGAAATAAAGAAATGTATATTTACTGAGATAAGTTACAATATTATATAGCTCACAAAATACTGTAACAGTCATATGTATATATACCTAAATCCTTTTAGTACAATTGATAATCGCTAATCAAACCAATAAGACATATTGGGGTTTGTTTCTAACTGATATCTAACAAGTTTGGTGATATAATCCTTTACAAATGTATCGTTTCCAATAGATTGATTTTGTGATGTAAATAGCGGAAACCTCTCTGTTAAATAATTATTCCCATTTACAATTCCACAAAGTTACTTCTGTGTTCTCTGTCTGTACCTATGTATGCATATATCCGCAACGTCTTTTTTTATCAGATAGAGTGATGTGTTAATACATGCATAAATGCGGGACACGGCTAGTATATATAATGGTGTTTTTTTATTTAAAGTATATAATATTTTAACATTAGTTGTTATTTTTATAAACTTAGGTACTTAGCCCACGCCTTTCGGTTATCCTCTAGGGACGGTCGGCAGGTTAAAGGGTTAAAAAATCACGTGTATCCTTGCGAACTCTTCCGAAAATCATAGTTAGAATATCTTTTGAAGAAACCATACAATTCGGTAATATGTATGTCGGTCCTAATAGATAAAAAAAGTCATAGGTACAAGACTCTTTCCTAACAGAGCCTTAATACGACCTGACCTGTGACCAATAATGTCTCTCCAACTTCAATACAAGGGCCAGTGAAATAGAGTCGGATGTAATCTTTCAAACTTGCCGATATCCAATCGTGCTTTGAGGCTTTACTGACCGAGATTGCCTTGACAATGTTTCGACGGACGTGTTTCACTTTGTAAACATGCTTCCGACAACCGAAGATTAGTCTAAAAACAATATTGCTTGTTTGTTGTTTAGTATTGTAGCCAACTTTGACTATTGGAGTTGCAGTTTTGAATCCGTGCTTTACGGTGTGTTGATGATTTACTGTTAAAGGTCATTGATAGTTTATTTAGCAATAGGAATATCGGTTCCCGTAGCCATGACTACCATCCACATCACGTGATATCCTATTAAAAAATATATCTTTATATTATTAAAACTAAAGTGTCTGTTTTCATATTAAAATAATCGCTTTGCATGTAGTGAATGCATGAATCTATAAGGTACATACAACAAAATATAATTTTACTATTGTTGTTGTTTGTTATTAAATAAGAATATTAGTATAATCTGTTACTGCATAACAAATCTAATGTCACCTAATTGTCAATATATGTCAGAGCGTAAAAAATAGCTAGCACGTGTGTGATTGTGTAATGGCCGAT
>DWAJ01003515.1:0-14644 GCA_018238005.1 Eurema mandarina
ATGCTGCAAATTTAGCCACTCTAACATTTAACTGAATTGCAGTTATACTATTGTTCATTTTGCTGTTATTTATTAGTTATCTTGTCGTGTGTCGAGTTTTTTACATATTGTAACATTATCTGAATGTAAATATTATAAAAGCGAAAATTTTTAAGGGCACGGCAGTCTGCAAAAAAATCGGCATATTTATTTACCCTTAATTAAATTTACAGTCATCTTACTGACTAATTTTATACAAAGTATTTAATAGTAGTAGATGGTAATGTTATAGGCGGCCTTATCACTAAAAAGTGATTTCTTGCAGGCAACCTATTTGCAACAGAAAGATTTTTATATAATATATATGTTTGTTGCTCAGTCTCTCAAAAACTGTTGAGATTTTTTCCCCAGATCCCTGTTTAAACGAGTCAGACTCGCTTTTAGCAAGATAATCTTACGAATACAAAACCTTCCAATGAAATAAGTCAATGTGTAAAACTTTAATTTAAAATTTTATTATCTCATGTGTACAGAACCCTTAATATCCTAGTCCGGCTCGTGCTTGTCATGTTTGTTGTTTGTGATATCATCTGTAGCGACCACTACTAATGCACGAAGTTCTGAATCGCGCTTATGATATTTTTTCGAGACTAAGCATATACAATACAACTTCTCGACATCGAACCTCGGGCCTATCGGCCAGTCATTGATGCCAATGGTCGAGGAATAGTTCAGAGGAATGTTATATTCCCCTTTCTCTTTATTTAGTTAGTCTTCATCCAGTTTTACGCATACAAGCTTACATTTAAGCACAGTATCAAATTTAATTATCATTTTACACCAATAAGGAGCTTACCCGCGCATTGAACCGGAGATTGCTATTATGCAAACTATCATCCATTAATTTGATGGAAACGGAATTAGTGGCTCAGTACGCGGTTTATTGTAAAGGAAATTACTATACAGTTGTCTGTTACTAAGACTCTTTGATGCAGTATAATCTGTACTTGTCTTAACTTGTCTACAAATATAAGAAAACGTTATAGTGAGGTATACGGGTATACCATACCCCTTGTATGGTAAATTTCTGAGTTACTAGTTAAACGTTATAGGGGGTTAAAACATCAAGGGCAAGAGAAAAGAGTTCAAGAAAGCTGCATTTATTTGTGTTATATTTTCATTATATCATAATACTAGCTGTTGCCCGCGTCCGCATGGACTTTCATATAAACTTTGACCCCCTTTTCCCCCCTTTTTATCCTTTTTTCCAGTTATAAAGTAGCCTATGTTCTTTCTCAGGCTCTAGACTGTGTACCAAATTTAAATTAAATTGTAAAAGCGTAAAATTATAAAAAGTTTCAACCCCTCGCGCAAGCTTTTGGGGGTTCATTTAAAAAAAGAAGTAGCCTGTTTTAGAATTAAAAAAAATGGAAGGACCAACAGACAGACAGAGTTACTTTCGCATTTATAATATTAGCATGGAATCATGGATAATATGTCTTATGTTTTAAAGAATTATTTGCGTTATAGGGAAATTACTATATACCTAGTTGTCTGTTACTACGACTCTTTGATACAGTATAATCTGTAGTAGTCTTAATGTATACAATACAATATGTATTTGTATTATATGTTCATAATCTTCATAATCATATAATATAGTACCCAGAAGTAGTATCTATTGCATCTGCCCCAAATATCTTGAGAGAGACTTTTCATTATAAACGAAATTTTACGTTTAGCTTCCTAGTTGAAGACGGTTGTTTTTTGCAAAGCAAGATATACCTATAGTACTTACCATATTCTCATATACCTACAGTCAAAATGCCTCAATTCGAGTTTCCACGTAGGTTTTATTGCACCCATATTTCGAGTTGCCATTACTCAAAAATATATTATTTTATGCTCGCGACGCTGTCAAAGAAAAGCTAAGTTACAACTTACTAGGTAACACATGTAGAGCTTACACTCGAAGCGTATTTTTATTTTACAACGCAATAAAACGCGCCGCGTGTGAAAATCCCCCGCCAAGACCGTTTTGGTCACATTTCATTTTTACGATAAAATTATTTTGTTCCGTTATGTATGGCAACAACGATATTTTCGGCGGTATGCTTACAGATTATACGTAACACTTCTTAAAAGTGAATTTATTAAAAAAATATGGCAATATAAAATCTATAATTTTTATCTGCTTTTGGCGAAAAACCCGTTATAGCCCTTATGATCTTTATAAATTATATGGCTTTATTTTGCAAAAAAAAATATCAAAACTGATTCAGTAAATCATGAGACTAAGCTAACGTAACAAAGTCACAAATAAATTTCACCTTTTTATAATTATATTAGTAGGTATGTAAAGCTTTTCTACGTGTACGTTATACCTAATTAATAATTACTTAGGGTATATCAATTTTAATAACTGTTTAAATTTAATTTGAAAATAATTTGTCAAACAGTAATAAAAGCTGGTGTTATAGTAACAACAAATTTATTAATTTGGCATTTTATTTACCTCTTAATAATATAATTTTAATTCAGCTCAATTTTATTTTTCTTTTTAATGTTCATTTTTATTTTATCTATGGGCACACTGATCAGAATTCAAACATTCGAACCTCCAAGCGCATTCCACGAAAAATTTGACATTTCAACGGCGCCAAAAGTCCTACCTTTTCTTTCTTTGTTAAAATTGTTTAATGTTGGCTCGCAATCTTTAAGCTCAATTGATTATTAAAATAAAGTATTGATTTAGTGGTTCTTATAATTGTAATAGAAAATCAATATATCTACCTAATAAGTTATGTTTTTTGACGAACAATTTTCTGTGGCAGACGAGCGCATGGCCACAGATGAAAATTTAAAAATTGCTTGGCTGGCTGGCCACAATCGGCTAGAATCTTCAAGAGAAATTGATTTTGGAAAACTCTGGTATGTTTATATTGTAACATTATATTATTATAGGACCTGTATTGTAGTAGTTCTTTTAAAGACAGACAGCCGGACATGTAAGAATTTGTTTTATAATTCCTCAATGCGGTATTGTAGCTTAGTTTTATATAAGTTAGATTAGAACATAGGACGTAAATAGTAGTAGTAATACTTATAGTACCTTAACAATCGGTACGACGTAAGTGAAGCCAAGACTGTTTCTATGTAAGTGTAAAAGCACGTTCTTATACTCGATGACACGCACACAAGCACACCGGTAATATTACTGCTATAAGTTATTTACCATATAAATATGAAAAATTTAAAATTGACGAAAAACACGAGATTTGATGATTTGCACGGCGGCAATGAGCTATGTAAAGTAGACAAAATTGTCTACTTTGAAATGGCTTCATTTTGCGTGCTCATATTGTGGGTATTATTATTTTATGAGATTAGAAAATAATATTGGCAGACATTTTAAAAATACATTTACCTATTTTATAATCTGTAGAGAGGTCAATTCTGTACATGAAATATATTTCCAAAATAACTATCAGGGGATAAGAGATCGATACTGTACCAAAAATGTAATTAATAAAATTTTTGTCTGTCTGTCTGTCTGTTTGTATAACCGTTATAGAAACAAAATACAAGTTAATTACGATTATACCCCTCCTGCTCCTTGCCCACTTTTATATATGTATATAAAAAACTATTTTAATTTCAGCTGTGAAATTCAAAACAAACTGTTGGAACGCAGGATTCGTTCGCGTATATCTCTGAAGACATCTTCAATCCTCGTAAGCGGTGCCGCTAGACTATTTCTTCACGAAACTAAGAAACTTATACAAGGTAAATAATTCAGTATAAATATATTTTATTACACTACTAGCTATTGCCCGCGACTCCGTTCGCGTGGACTTTCATATAAACTGTGACCCTCCCTTTCCTCCCTTATAATCCTCAAAAATTGTAGCCTATGTGTTATTCTGATGTATAAGCTATATTGTGGTAAAGTTTCATTCAAATCCATTCAGTAGTTTTTACCTGAAAGAGTAACAAACATCCATACATCCATACATCCATACTTACAAACTTTCGCCTTTATAATAGTAGTAGGATGTCATACATAATTTATAAACTGGGATGACTAACGATACAATGTGATACAGTTAAATGAGTACGTGAAACGACGGAGGTGAAACATGAGAGCACGCACGTATCTCTCCTATGAGTTACTTGAAATACCTTATTTAATTAACATTTCATTTCCCTATTAGCCTGTTTCCTTGTTGTACTAGATTTCCCAAATTCAAAGTTGTGACGTATATTGAAATTAATAAAAACATCCTAATTTACATTATACACGTACTTATACCTATATGTGTCATTATGAGAGGAAATAACACTAATTCACGCAAAATATATTTTGCAATATTGAATTTTGTAATAATCAACTTTCGTCGTTAACTGTACTTTAATCACAACAACTGCATATTCCCACTCACGTAAGTACCTACCTATATAAATAATTAATATACATATTGTTAAACGATTACAACGTTTATAAAATAAATATTCTATTAATTCTATAAATTTCATTACTAGATAAAGGTCTATTAAATCTGTTTGTATTATTATAAAGCAAATTAACCTTCAATCCATTCAAAACATCTGAAAACTTGAACACTATCCAAGACTCGGCTTGTTATTATTTTACTCTACGTCGTGTTTATCATTAGCTGTTACTGTATCATTATCTATTTATTGGTATCAATAAATTAGCCTAAATAGAACACAATGTACTCGCAGAATTACACTTAGTACGTAGTAGGTCGCTATCGCGTAGATATCGTTGCCAAAATGTTGATTTATAGCCTTATACGAACTGCAATACGATGCTTCTTTAAGTAGCCCTATCGAATTTTAAATGTTCCACGTAAAACACTATTCTTTCCTAGCATTTTTCTTTTGAAATTTCATGATGATCATGGTGTATTACGCTATGGCTTATGGAAATACACACCAATAATCGCTTATCATTAGAAACGATTCACTATAAAGTTCCCTAGTACCTTTTTTGCTATAAAATACTGCAAAAATCCTACTAATCCTACTAATATTATTAATTTAAAACTTTGTGAGAATGTTTCTTATTCTTTCATGCAAAAACGGCTTGACCAATTTAGTTCAAATTTATTAGATAGGTGATATCCTGGATTAACGCATGGCTTTACCCCGGGAACGGGAACTATGCGGGTAAAATCGCGGGGCACAGCTAGTATAAAACAGACATACTTATCGTTCTTGATTCGCGCTCCCGGAGTCCTCCGTTCGGCGGCAGCAGACAAATACCGCCTCACATTCGCTTTGACCTGCGGGTCTGAAACATTAATGAGATCTTGAAGCCTATCCACTTCTCGAGCTCGATAACAATATAATCAATACAATCATTTGGTTCTAAACTACAAGCTGCGATGCTGATATAATGAAAAGGAAAACCGGTGAAAGTGCTTGAAATCTGTGATGATGCTTTAAGCTAAGCTAAGCTAAACCTATACCGAATATGGTATCAAATAACTGCTGTCTAAGCCAATTGGATAAGAATATACTAATCTTTTACAATCTATAAGGCGATAACACGAAGCTTGTCCAAATTAATAATACATAATTCAGCGGGTAAGTTATCGCAACCCCGGGAGCAGTTAAATTATGTGTATCGCAGATCTTATTTGTAGCGCACGGTCTCGGCTGATTCGTTTGGGAATAAGGGCTGGAAACCCGAGCACTTCGTACACTTAATCAAGTGAACATTATTTGTTTACCTCTGTGTTGTGTAAAGGTTAGTGTTTTCGTTAGGTTGGTATGGGTATTGGTTTTCATACCAACGTAAAAACATAGCGTAATTAATAGTTTTTGACGAAACAGGGTATGGTTATCACAAATTTAATAGGGAGCTGTGCCGAAAGAAAAAAAGGGAAATTCTAGGGAGAAGAAAATCACCAAAAAGTGAGTTATTAAATAGGATAGGCAACCCTACTCTCGCAAGTTTTATTCCATCCCCTCTAGCCTGGAGTGTAACTTCGTAGTTCAACAGATACGATTTATACATTATTATCGAATAACTCACCCTTTTTCAGTCGTAAAGTAACAGGATCCGAGGAGAGTCGTAAACATTTTAAAACTGAAACAAAATAAATCGCTTGTTTACGATGTCATGTCTCCATAGTAAACTGGTGAACTTGGCGAGCGGATTGCGCCACAGAAATAACCAGCGTGACTCACACTTTAAAGTTCATCTTTAATGGGATTTATGTGTACGGTACTGTGCTGTGTGTTTTTATCGGTCAGCCTGATAAAGCCGTAGCGTATAGATCGAGTGTGAAATGAGAATTGCTAGATCGCGTGTCGGCGCCGGCGGTCGAGAGCGGGTTGGTTGGAACGGCGCAATCATTGAATTAGCGTTAATCACTGCGATAGCGGTTAGTCCCGTCGATTTAATGAGAACCGGGGGTAGGTCTCTCGCTGGAGACCGACTGGGTGGGTACCCCACAGTGCCAGACATTCTACCGCCTGAACTGATGTCAAAATGTCACTGTGCTTCGGTCTGAAGGGCACTGTAGCCAACGAAATTACTGGGCTAATGAGTACAAACATTTAATGACTCAAAATGGGGAGCGTCGGTGTAGTGCATCCTTGGCCCTTGCCTGGAGTTGAGCTTTATAGCTCTTCATATTATAAAAAAAAATTAGAACAACGTTGTAAACAGACGAGTAGAGGCAGGCGTGACAAATGTCCTCAAGTCGCTCTGTAATTAGTCGGCAGTAGGAGCAGCGCCGTGCGGTTTTCGGCGACGAGTGTCGTGTGTATGATAAATGGCGAATTCCTCACCTTCCCGTGTCGTGAACCGGTTCACATCAGTCCCATTAACCTTGAGCAATACGTCTCCCGCTTCGACCTGCAATTGAACGTACAATTATTAACACACTTGAAAAGGAACCAATGTAAAGATATTACTGCCTTTGTCTTTATTCATTTATAATTGAGTTGATCACTAACGTGCGTATATGCGTTTGGTGTTAATCGTCGTTCGTTAATGGATTTAATAGGTTATATAGGTAAAGTGAGATAATAAATATTACGTAGTTTCAAATACATTTAAGTACTATTGTATTAAAACATTTACTATACCAATCATGT
Organism: Eurema mandarina; assembly: GCA_018238005.1. Classification (NCBI taxonomy): domain Eukaryota; kingdom Metazoa; phylum Arthropoda; class Insecta; order Lepidoptera; family Pieridae; genus Eurema; species Eurema mandarina. Next base: position 7,114 of record DWAJ01003515.1, read on the forward strand.
GTTTTATTTATATTGACGAGTTGAAGTGTACACGTCATAACTGATTAAATTGCTGTCTAAATTAATGATTAATTCAAAACGACATATTGCTTTTGTTTTGTTGAAAGTGACGACTTTTTCAATTAATAGGATTAATATTCAATTATGCCATTTGTTTTATTGTAAATACATCTATGAACCTTTATATGACTGTATTTTTTATATGTATGTTAGTGATTATAGTGAATAATCGATTAAAACTTACATATAGTATACGTCTCATAAGACAATATCTATACTAATATATAAAGCTGAAGAGTTTGTTTGTTTGAACGCGCTAATCTCAGGAACTACTGGTTCGAATTGAAAACTATTTTTTATTATAATATAATATTGTTTATATTTATCGAGGAAGGCTTAAGGCTACATAATATCACGCTGTGACTAATAGGAGCGAAGAAATAATGGAAAAACAAATCAACGGGGACAAAGTCGCGAGCAACAGCTAGTATTAATATAATACTGCTTTCTTTCTTGTATGTGTAAAATAAAATAGGGTGATAACTCCCCTTCATTAAATACAAATGAAAGATTTCAAGAGAATCTCAATCACCATGTCCGACGTGGGTGGAATATTATTACTGACCTCAAATCGCCTCGCTTCCGGGACCTCATTATTTCTATTACGATAATAACCTATATTTAGTATTGTAAAGTTCTAAACAAAAATCGCAAAATTTGGAAACCTTACTTGCTATAGATATACATGTAAAATTACTACATTGGTAATGATAATTTATACTAATATTATAAAGAAGTAAAGTTTGTGTGTTTGTTAAATTGTAAGGGGTAATCTCGGGACCTACTGAACCGATTTTAAAAATTCTTTCACCAATAGAAATCTACATTATTGCTGAGTGTCATAGGCTATATAAAAAGCGAAAAGGATAATTAACACTATGTCCAACGAAGTGGGCACGGGTCAGCTTAGTAAATAAGTTATCATATCATATCACAGTATAGTGAGGTAAATATAAGTCAGATTATAATTATAAGCTTATAATCTTATGTAAGCTATAAGATATTTCCTTTGCAAACTTAATAATTTAAAACAACAGTGAGTATATTGAAGTTTTAGATTTCTTCGTCAGATGGCAGAGAAATATCTTTGGATACAATGGTAGTCTGAAAGAAATTGCCCATAGCCATTAGAGCACAAAATGAATCTATGTTAGAACTGTGTATATTTTGATAAATTATATAGTGTTAATATAATAAACCTACAGCGAATATTAATCCATTAAATAAGGAATCTATATCTATACTAATATATAAAGCTGAAGAGTTTGTTTGTTTGTTTGAACGTGCTAATCTCAGGAACTACTGGTTCGAATTGAAAAATTCTTTTTTTATTGAATAGACAATTTATCGAGGAAGGCTTTAGGCTACATAACATCACGCTGCAATAATGGAAAAACAAATCAACGGGGACGAAGTCGCGAGCAACAGCTAGTAAAAAATATATGTAGTAACAACTCACTTTCATTCCTTAAAATACATTTAAGCAAGGAAACAGTCTACATAAAAATACCTCTTAAAATCCATCTGTTTAAAAAGTCTTAAGCATAGTAAAATATATATTTTAGTCTATTTACACAGTTTCATTCTTCTTCGGCGTCTCACTCTTGACAGAGTTATCATACTCATTATGCCTGTCTCTCTCTTTACCTCTTACCATTCTCCTTTAACGGATTTTCTTTTAGAACAGTCTAGTCGAACCACATATTATTTTTAAAGGAACAAATATCTTCCCAATTCTTTTCTGTAGAGACTGCCTTCCGAACCGGTGGTATGTAATTATTTTGTAATATGACGATTCAAAAATGTTACTATATGAAGCCTGTTTATAGGAAATCCTCATAGGTTGGACTTCGGGGAAAGGACCACGGGACGAAAATCCCACTGTTTCCCCGTTCTGCCGCGGCGTACTATATAAAGCCTTTTTTTTTTCGAGGACAAAATCTCCTTTCGTATACCCGTTCCCCCGGGGATACGACATATTCAATAAACACATATTTCACTTTGACTAAAAGTATTTATTTAGACTTTCATTGTCCTTAGTTATATAACTAAATCTCAACGATGACAAAACCAATTACCTCATACATACAATAATTTATCAAACACAACTATTAAGAGAAAAATATAACAGTAAACGTTATCTTCAGAATCAGCTTACGAAAGCGCGCGCAAGCAGAGCGCAACGCCCGTTACTACAGGACTCTTGTGAAAGTCTTTCAATCTCTGTCTAGATTAATATTCACAGCTGAAGAATTCGTTTGCTTGGTCTCACAAATATATGAAATTGCTGGTCGGATTTGTGAATTTACTTGTATGTAGTAGTTGGCTTGCGTTTTCACATTCATGAAAGTAGCGCTATTATAAAAAACCTTTTAAAAAATATTTTTTTAATAAATTCTCTGTAATAAACATTCAAAGCTACTAACTTTGTTAAATTTAACAACAGATAAATGTTTTTAAATTTAATCAAAAGGAAGCTTGTCTTTGCAATTTATTTTAAAACATTAATATAACAAAGATACGACCATTTTTCTTACAACAAACATATCTACAAGCGAACATCGCTCTACACCGTGCATTCCTACAAGTAATATCATATAACCAAAACTTACAAAGTATTCGAAAATGTTACAAAAAAGTTAATTAAGAATTGTTTCTTTTACACCGTTCCGAGTCATAAAATACGTTGCATCTTGCACTTTGCATTCCGATTTCTTAATTAGTTTATGGCGTAAATTAATTTAATGTTCCTCAAATTCAGTTCACATTAATTTCGATCTTAAGAAAAGATAAATAATTAGAAAATTTATTTGATGTTCTTTAGATTTAAAAAAAATAGTACAGAGTCTAATATTCGGTTTTATGTTAGTATTATTTCTATATAAGTAATATTCAAAGAAATTAAAGAAAATATATACTTACGTAAAACCAATGTCCATAAATAAAATTAATAAATTTCATTTGTATCTATTCACACTTCTGATGAAACTGAACAGACAGTTTGGGCGCGGTTATCCCTGAAAGTATATATTTTTTTAATATTACACATATACAAGCATAAGAAACGTTTTTAACTATTTAACTAACCCTCATCGGATCAACAGAACTCTTTAGAGAAGTCTTAGATTTCAACAAACAATATTTTGATCCGCTGTCATCTTTTCATGTTATACTTTCCTATTTGTATATTATTTTGACGTGAAACGTATTTTAAATCGCGCCGAAACATACGGGAAATATACATACATACATTACATACATTATACATACCAGGTTAAAAAGTGGACGATAACGAAAAGGTCTATATCATCGTACCTTAATAAATAAAAAACTATTAATCTTAGACACAAAAATGTGGTGTGAATATTACACTTATATAGTCAGCTCGCTGTTAAAACAGCGTCAATATTGTTTTCATTTCAATCTTTTACTTTAAAAGCGATTCGCTAACATAGACGTTTCACGTTAAAACCAGTGCACTGGCACAGCCCCATCCGATTTTTTTTAATTTTATAGAATCACAAGAAGCGATTTAAACTGCCAAAGAGTAAAATATATTTTACGCGGAATATCAGACAATCCGAAATTGGATACATTAGATTTAAGCCATTGTAAGATTGGCGATGAAGGTGCAGGTCACATAGCAAAATTTATGGCAAAACATGATAAACTGAGGAGTCTCATATTGGCCGACAATGTTTTTGGTTAGTTGACAACCTTTAAATTCTAGAACAACATAAATCGTCGGATTGTTTAAATTACGATTAAAGTGTGTATTTTTATAGGCCCGGATGGAATTGAAATTATTTCACACGTACTTAACCATTCTAGTTGTGGGATAAGATCTTTAGATTTAAGGCTAAACAATAAATTAGGTTCTGAAGGAGTTGCTCACATAGCCGTATCTTTAGCGAGAGGATGTAATCTTACGGCGTTAGTATAAAATCGTACGTGATAATAAATAATATAGTATCTTGAAATTATTTACATTTGTAACGAGTCCTACTCTACCTTTCAGTTTAAACATATCTGGTTGTGGCATTACCCCAGATCCATTACAGAAGCCACCAGCTGGAGTATGGTCAGCAATTAATGCAGCTAATCCTCCAACATGTGGCGATCTCTTAGCAAGGGCCGTTGGATTAGTTAAAACACCTTTGCGATCATTTGACATAAGTGTTAATAATATAGGATCGGTAACCGTCAAAAATATTTGATTTAAATAATTAAAAGATGTTCAGCCAATATCCAATGTTATACATGTTTTTATTACAGCCAAGCGATTTAACTTTGTCAAATGCCATTTGCTTGAGTTACTTAATAGATATAAATTTGAGGAGATCTGGTATGCAATCTATAGCTATGGCAATGGCTGAATCTGCTGCTGCTGCTCAACGCTTAAGAAGAGAATCAGAAAAGGGTGTAAGATTTAGACGTAGCGCTGGGCGTGTTGTCCAAGCTCGTAGAGTAGTAAAGGGAATGAATATAGGCAAGTTTTATTTCACAGAACATTTTCAAAAAAATACACTATTTTCAGAAATAAAAAAGTTACTTTTAATATTTTAGATGCAGATCCGATATTGTTCGCTCAACAACTTTCAGCGCGTCCTTCAATTGTTTCTGTAGCTTCAGAAGATGGTATATATAACATACAAACTCAACCATTGCCACGAGACTTTGGCTTCGTTCCGGCGATGAAGGTATTAAATGTCTTTTTTGTTCAATTTTTAATACATGACTAAGTTTAAAATATGTTTTATAATGTTGTTTATGTAAAATATTTATTTCATATAATATGTCTCATTACTTTCAGAGTCCTTTACAATCACCTCATACTTCATCTGTATCTGGACAATCAACTTCGAGAAGGTCAAGTCATCACATGATTTTGGAACCTATACAGGTAAAACTCAACGAAACATTTAATTAATTGTTAATTTTTATAATTAACACATAATGGGTTGCTTTTACAGGAAGTTCAAAGACATAATTTAAAACGGAGAAAATCAGATGGATCGCTACAACATGTTCGTAATGATGTTTCTCGACATATAAGAATTTATATTTCACAAGACAATAATATTTCAAAGGAGATTTGATGGTTTTTTGATAATTTTGTATCCTAACGAATAAATGAGTGTGACAAATTGTGTGCGTTTTTTTAATCTATATCGTCTAGGTTTTGGTAGTTTATATCATCTCATAGAATATGCTTAATATTATAGCCAACAAAACTATGAATTTAAAAAATATATATAAATAAAAGACATTATTAGAATTCAATGATATTACATTAAATAGATATGTTATAAGAGCAAATTTTTGAAGAAGCAAATCATCCTAATTAGCATATCTTACTATTAGTCTGCTTTAGGCAACGAGACGAGTTATAAGTTTCTAACAAAAACTAAAAATGCCATCTTGTGTGTTTAGAATGTTCCCTGATAGTACCAATTATAATACAAAAAATAATAAAACACAATGGATCTCATATCACATGTAAGCACGCTTTATACTTCGATTTACTTATAGTTTTGAATCTTTGAAATTTCATAATATTTTGGTACATTTAGGTTAGTAAAAAGAAAGAAATAAAAATATATTATTTGTCGTGAGTTAGACAAGGACGCGTTCTCTCCGGTCACGTGGTGGTCGGTTTTATGTTTATTTCTATTCAGGCGCAATTGACAAAACTATCTCTTTTTTTCTGGTTGGTTTTATCATTTACATTTCATTTCTATCATTTTGGCTTGTATTGAATTATAAAATAAAAGAAAACTATGTATGTGTGGGGCCGCTGCTGCGCAGAACACTTTTTTCGGTTGATTTGTTCGTGTATAACATATCTCAAAAATATTTATAATATCATTGATTAGAATTTTAATTATAGTTTCTTTAAATTGTCATGAAAGTTACTGTGACTAGGCCGCCATTTTAAGCCAGTCTAAATTCAAATCATACTTAGTGTGATGAAACGCCTCCTGTAAAATCACCTTGTTCGTACGAGAGTTTATGATCCTTTAAAATTATATTTTCCCTTAAATGTAGATAATGAACGAAACTGGCAACATTTAATATAGTTTACACAATTACCTCACTTTCTCAAAATTTCTCTTTCTTGACAGTCGTTACTTGTCAACTCAATAGTCAAATTCCAGTCTGAAGTAATCTGTGGTTCGAGTCAGTCAGCCATGTTTTGTGTATAAAGTGGTGTTATTTGTACTGCACTTGTAGTTGTTGTGATGAAATTTATAAATTTAGCCAAATAATTCGAATTATTTATAATAAAACAAGTGGTAGTGAGTTTTCAATGTTTTTTGTGAAAGTTGTGTGATATTGCTTTTACAATGAATTGGGGAACTGAGCTTTGGGTACGTATTTGTAATTAACGTTCTTCAATCCGCATAATTTTAATGTGTTCTTCCATAGAATATTAATTATATTTTATAAAATAATTGGAGAGAAGGCAAAATAGTAGAAATGGTAAAACAAAAATATGAACTTTCTGAACTCGAAAGATACATTTTAAAGTGTCAAGAAATCGTGTTTGTTCTTTTTCTAACTATATTTATAAATAATCGGATTATAAACTCATATTTTGGATGTAAACTATTATCAAAGCATTTATTACTTATGCATTAAATTTGTTTTAAAATAAGACAACCCTATTAACAGGCAAAGGTAAGTTCTTTTTAGATGCAGTAATATCGTTAATAAGTTATATCGTTAGAATGTAAATTACCTACAAAATAGATATTTTATTCCAGCCATGGAAATGATGCCAATCAGTTAGGACTACTTGCAATTGAAGGTCTACATAAAATGCTTATTGTATTTGTAAATGTTTCAAATTTACTTATTCAACTTTAGTTTTTGTAATAAGTTAATCAAAAACTACATACCTAAATTATTTTTTACTATATAGGGAGACATTATTATTCAGTTAATAAGCCTTGTTTTGTTGCAAACCTCATGTGTAACATAGGATGGTCATGTATTTCTATAGAAAGTTGTAATATCAATTCCTCCATATGCTTTTTTATTTTTCTGGTGTGTTTCATGTCGTATTTACACATACACACTTGGATAAGACAAATTAGCAGATAACAACAAAACAATGATTTTAAAAATAAACAAAAATGGTTTCCGTATATATTTGTGTGTGTTTTTTTTAATGAAAAACTGAAATTAACTACCTCTGTAGAAATAGCTTATAAATATTATAATCACTTTATCACAAAATAACAATCGGGAAAACATTGTTTTTACAATTTAAACAACTATTACGTTAAATTTATGATTTCAACCAATGCTTACATTATCTCAATCTTAGAATAATAGTGCCCGGGTAACCTTCTTTTTCTATAAATCTTAAACAGATAACATAATTAAATGTGATATTTTTCTGTCACTTCGTATTGATATGCCACAAGTATTTACAAGTACATATAGATTCTAAAAAAAAAGTATA
>DWAJ01003516.1:0-14644 GCA_018238005.1 Eurema mandarina
TTTTAGCAATGATTTAGATAATAGATATGTTATACCCATACAAATCAACCGAAAAGTGTTCCAGCACAGCAGCGGCAGTACACATACACACAAGTCAAAACGATAGAAAAGAGATAAATGATAAAAGCAACAAGAAAAAAAGAGATAGTTTGCACCAGCAACCAATCACCTAAAGGTAAAACGTCCTAATTAGGATGTTTTTGCGCTTATAACATATCTGTATGATATAATATCATTGGATGTTAGTGTCTCAGGATTAACCTTGCAAAATGTTAACGTTCCACTGATTCTATAATGTATATGTATAATGTATCAAGGCCGGGCCGCAAATAACTTCATATAGTAGGTATATTTTCTTCGATACAATACTTACGACTACTTAGGCGTTTAGATACGGCGTAGTTATGCCGTTACAAACCTGATTATGTCGATGTAAATTTTATTGACTGGGGATTTTTGTATTAAATGGATTCGATCTTTTTTACGAACAAACAATTTTCGATGTTGCGGCGTTTTGCTGTCTCATGAAAATTTTCGATTTATATTATATGTAATTTATTTAATTTACTTTTTAAATAAAGCTTACGCTTTCAAAGTGATCGTAAACCAAACTAATATTAAAACTAATATTCTAGAGAAGACTAGAATTTCGATCTTCAAAATTCACTAGGAAATTTGGAAAAAAGTTTTTAATTAATTTAATTTCTATATTAAGATAACGTTATCGTACAAATACTGTTGTATTTATAACAGTTTCATGTTTGCCTAATGCGCCACTGTACGGCATTCGGTAGCTGTAATGCGGTAAAAGTTTATTAAACAAGCATCGGAAGCGATATCGTTATTTATGAACGGTCAATTTATTGTTGGTGTATCGAATTTAATGTACCGTAAGGTAAATGATGCTTTGCGTCGCATCGTAGCATGAAGATTTAGAAGTAATGTATTTTTTGTCCTTAAAAGAGGTCTCTACTATAGGTTATTGGTAAGGATATAATGTAAAATAAAAAAATCTTTATTGCTACTAAAGACAAATTAAAAACATTATTTATTACATTACATTAAAATCAATAACGTGGAAACGTAGCAAAGGCGACATCTCAGCTAATGCTATCCTGAGGGCGAGCTCTCAGGATAGCGCTGGTTTTCAGATGCCGCCCGCTCCCTGAGATGTTATTTGGGAGTAGGGAGTAGGGAAAGAAAGCCATTCCCCATTTACCTGACTTATACATATAGAGAAAATGAAATTAAACACTATTCCTAAAAAAGAAAAAAATACAAAAAATAAATAAAAACAGATTGTGTATGTGTATGAGGGTGTGTGTTGTGCGGGTGTATGTGTTCATATTTGTGCATGCGTTTATGTGTGTGTATCAGGTTACCTTCCAAATTATCAGTCGAACTTCGCTTAGCTTAACACATACTGAACATTCTATAATATACAGTGTGCTACAGAACATGTGTTCGATCCTGAAGGGAAATGTCCTCTATCTAAAAACCTTTTCGAATAAAATAAAATTAAAAATCTATATCTAAAAATCACAATGCAATAAAGTTGTAAAGATTTTGTTTCTAGTAATAAATGTACACAAAATCAAGGAAATTCGCAAATGCTGGCAACTCAAGTACGATTCGTAGACCCTTTAGCTAGCAGAGCACGTAAAAGCGAGACGGTGTGACGAGCCATATAATAATTTTTCAACTTTACTTAGTTAATTTTTTCAAAACGATAACAAAATAAGGACCTACTACCGGTATAATATAGTAAGAGGTTTTCGGATCAGACTTGTTTTGTAACACACTGTATGAATATGTCTCATACAAGATAATCAGTAGACCGAAGCATTAATGTCGCGGAAGATTCGATTAAATCGTCGATGTAACTTTCCATTGTTGTGGCTGTTACTACCAGCGGGTGATAAGCGAAGAAAATAAGTCAAATTGATTGCAGTTGCCAACCAGTAATTACGTTAGATCGTAAAATAGTTTGGCCTGGTGGCGTACTAATAAATCATAATGTTATAGAAAATTTTGGTTGTGCAACATCAGGGAAAAGATAGGAATAGCCACTTTAGGATACCTTTTTCGTTTGTTAATAACAAAGGCAGAAAGCAACTGATGACGAATCTTCATGTAAAGATGGTAGTAATATTATCATGATGTTTATGAGCAATAAAAAAGCGCTTACATATAAGTGATTTATAAGTGTCCTAGGAATACTCGCTGTATGATAAATTGATAACCTTGCGGAAGAGTATCGGAAGATGCCTGTGACCTCTATCCGTTGTGGTAGGACGGCAGAAATCTAACATAATCCGGGGCCTTTTCTCCATAAAACAATACTTCACCGTCTTTTTTTTAATAACTTTAATCCTTTAACCTAAGAAAAAACGTATTTTTTGTGGTTAGCAAGATATGATGTGGATCTACATGTATACGTGTACCGATTACATACTAAGCTAAAATATCCTATTTATTTTATTTAGAAAATTATACTTATACCTATGATATCATAGCAACAGGGATGATTAAGTGGTTGCGCAATATAAATTTATTGCTTTTATATATTTTTCTTTATTAATAGATTATGTAGTTTATCTAAACGTAGAACTAGGTTTTTGATGATATATTTAATTATGTCTATTATGTTAGTATTGCATAAGGTTTTTGTACGTTTCGATATCTCCCTAGTTAAAAGACCCCAGATGGTTAAAGTTTTATTTCTATTGCGCAATACCTCGATGCATAGCATGATAGAAATTTTTCATGTTATCTATACTAATATTCTAAAGAAGTAAAGTTTGTGTGTTTGTTAAATTGTAACGGTTAAACTCGGGATCTACTAAACCGATTTCAAAAATTCTTTCACCAATAGAAAGTCACATTATTGCTGAGTGTCATAGACTATATAAAAAACCGAAAAGGATAATTAACATTATGCCCAACGAAGTGGGCACGGGTCAGCAAGTATTTTATACGGTAACCTAGGGTGCGTATTGATTAAAACATTTTAAAGATTAAAAAGTAAATTGCATTAAATTACTCTATCGATATATTCGTCGCAACTTCCAGTGCTCTTGCATCAATAAAAATTTCCAACATTCATAATAGGAATGCCATACCATACCAACTCAATACTTTTAACTTAGTATACTTGGTATGCTAATTTTTCTGGTGAAACAAGTCGAATCGATTTATATAATCGGCCTGTATTACGTACAGGAGGCCAAATGGGGCTACAGGCGTACGATGGGCGCGATGTTCGCGTACAGCAAGCAAGGAGATCGCATGCTGATGTCGTACAATCACCAGGTGCAGTGCGCGCGCGGCGGCCACGCGAGCGCCGCGCAGCGCATGAGCCTTATACAGTGCATCAGGTGAGCATGGCCTAGCGGTGAGTCCATTGTCCTATCTTTACTAGCACAAGCAATTGATGCTATCAATCAATAAATCAACTTAGTCTATTCTCGTTCACTGCTGGACGTAGACCCTACTCAGGGTGCGCCAAAGCTCCCGGTCTTCCGCCTTCCGTATGCAATCCCAGCCCTACGATTCTACGAACCTTTAATAGGTATAGATGCAATACTTCAAGATAGTTATACACAATACCATCTAGTCCCAAATCAAGCTCAAAATCAAGCTAAGCAGAGCGTGTGGTATGGAAACTAGATAACGAATTAATTGCATATCCATACTTTTCTTTTATAAATACGTAGGTACATAGCAAAACCCAGACCCCAGAAAAATACAAATGTAAATTAAAAATATATTTTACCGGTGTGGGGATCGTATCTACGACCCTGCACGTAGAAAGCTATGGTAGGGAACGTTAAAGGTAAAGTTAGTCAAGTATCAACAGACTATAGATTAGTAGAATATTATTTCAGATTTATAGAATTATGAAAACGTTTACATTAAACCGAGTAAGCATACAGCTTATTATAAGGCAAATAAGCGACTAGTCAGACATGACCTCCCTAAGACCCAGATATTCTCTTATCTTCTTATCTTAAATATCTACTTATTCACAAAAATAATGCTAGATCTAGTGAATTATATTAAATATAATTGTATTTATGAGTACATACTCACTATAGGTATACTACATAGTATACCTATTCATGTATTTGTTTAGGTATATATGCCAATATGTATTTATTTATCGTTTATTTTTACACCACCTTTTACTCTTTACTCTTTCGGGTTATCGGGAGAGATCACTTTAGTGATAAGACCGCCTTTTGTACTGTTTTTCCTTCTCTTGCTGTTTGTAATGTTATTTTCTTATTTGGTGTGCAATAAAGAGTATTTATTATTATTATAGTATCACATTTAAATACAAGTTTTCTAGAGTATAGTAAATGTAATTATAATTAATGTTGTATGTATAAATTGAATTCAGAAATTGTACAGTTTACGGATCATTGGTTCTTCGTAATTTAAATAAATAGTATAGAAATATTTACAATGCATTGTTATATCAATATTGCAAATGTCTAAGTTTCAGTACTTAGTTTGCATTGAATCAGCATATCATTGCAACCAAAGAGTTACATTGTAGTCATGATTACAGTATAATTAATGCAACACTTTGTAACCTAGTTTCGATACTATGTAGTCGTAAACACCAAGTGCTATCGATGTGCATACGATGTTCTATTCTTAGTCTGTTATTTTAGTGTATAGACTAAATACTATAGAGTATAGACCTTCTTGACATTCTATTTCATTTAACTACTATTTATTACATATAAATTATTACATAATATGTATCTAGATAGGTATATCTAACCTGTGTAGCCTTTACCTATCCTACATCTTAAATACCTATACATAAACCTACTCCATTTTAATCTTAAAATTGATTTATCAATGACTAAAATCCATCTACAGAAAGGGACATTCTAAAATATGATTACAATAGAAATTGTTTCAGCAGCCCACGAGCTATGCACTTACTAATACATTAGGCGTATATTTTTTATATTACAACAATTTTACGTACATATGATATAAATTACGAAAATAGAATGTTTGTATGATTTAGTACTGTCGCGATCTACTGTTAAAATTCTTACCCGAAATGTTAAAATGCAAAAAAGGGTTTCACACAGCTAAAACTGCAGGGCACGGCTAATTATTTATTGTATAAGCACTTTTTATAGTATTCCGTGTCAATAACACGAAGCAAAGTCCAACACAACACATAAACACCTCGGATTTTATCTATTTAAAGTTTTTTAAGCAATTAATTTTCGTACATACATTAGCGTCGTGATCACCGTCATTTGTAATAAATAATTATATTTAGCTAGAGATGTGAGAGCGATTTATGTTTATCATTTCATTATATTAGACTTGTTTACATGAAACACTGGCTGCGCCCCGCGGTTTGACCCGTGGAGTTCACGTCCCGGTTGAAAAGTATCCTATATGTTAATCCAGGGTATAAATTTTATCTACATACTAAATTTCAACTAAATGGGTCCAACACAAAATTAATTTTTCAATTCAAATTTCCTGTTATATTAATTAGTTCATTCAAACAAAGAGACTTTTCAGCTTTATAATATTAGTATAGATTACTTATTTTGCTATAATACGGAGGTAACTCCGATAGCTGTTTTTTTATATAAATCCCATCTAAAATGAGAACGTAAACGTAATGCGTTTGGTGCGAAATTCCTTAGTTTACTTTACTTATGGAATCCAGATTCCAGGATAAAGCCGCTATAAATAGTTAACAGGGCACCAATGTCGTTTCAATTGGAAATAAGTTCCTCTTATTGGTTAATTGTCGAGCTATGCACAGCTGTGGAGTAAACGTTGGACTTTAAATTGTAAACATCAATCTCGAAACTTATTGCCGATAGCCATATTTTGTTTAAGGTTCTTTTTAAAAATATAACAAGTTTAGAACAGTTCCATCAATTTTAAACTATACAAATAAGGAACGACAATAATATACCTTGTTATTTTACTGTATTATACAGCTATTAAATTATTTTATTTTACCGTCTTAAAAATGACTCTTTCTTTCTTTTTCATTTTAAGCCATGTACCATAGGGGTCGCTTTACAGTTGTAAAGTTACTTTATAAGAAGAAGCACAGCGGAATTTTGATCGAATCCGGCCGACATAATCTATAACTATTTTCCATTAAACCGAGATTAATCAGGTTGATGTTATGGACCTGTGATTTCCTAACTATATAAAAGTATTTATTAATAGTTCAAAAGCTTTTCATGAACACGTGACTGCTCTTTTATTAATAATGTATCTATTTAGATATTAGTAGAATCCTACTGTCATACCGAAATTATTATAAATAATACTAGGTAATCCTAGTAATACCTACATAATATTATAAATGTGAAAGTTAGTAACAATGTATGTATGTGTATGTTTGTTATTCTTTCATGCAAAAACAAATGCATAACAGGAAATTTGAATTGGAAAATTAATTTTGTGTTGGATGCTATATAATATCACGCTGAAAAGGATCGAAGAATTGATGGCAAAAGAGTTATTATGGAAAATTGTACATCGTTGACGTCTACAGTTATAGTCCTTAACCATAATAGTAAAAGACGAATAGATGTTGAAGATACGAAGAAAGAAATATGAAAGTAAAAAGTTAATCAAGCAACAGAAAAATACAGCAAATTTACTTGTTACTTGTTTTTCAAAACGTTCTCTAAGATTGCCAATGTTGTTAGTGTATAAACTTGGAGCGATGCCACGGCGTGCCTCAGCTCTATTATCGTGTCCTAACTAAATATTGATTTAGCCTTAACTTATTGTATTATAACCAGATAATGTTTGACATGCAATTTGCGTGACTTGAAGGAAACTGGCGCGAGACGCAGTTAATACTTAATGTTTATACGGTCTTAGTTGACACAAGTTGAGCAGCAGGTAATGATAACTATGATAAAAGGTAGTTCTTGAGTTCTGTAACACAGGCTAATTTCTAGTATGGACACCAGTCTATCGAAGTCGAAGGTACGAAATACTTTTTCTATCTTCGTCTTCACAAAAACGCTTTTAAATTACTTGCTATAAACTGGGCACTCTAAGTCAAAACTAAAATGTTTTTTGTCCAAATTAGTAATTACAACGAGTACGTGGTTCTTACAAAATTATATTATTCCCATTTTTTTTTTATTTGCCATAGTTGGTTCACAATTGTTAATTAAACAACAAATAATCAATATCGTAGAGCTAATAATAAACTGGATAGCTACCCCAGAGTGAGCTTTAACTTCTTATAGGTATATAGATAACATTCACACATTGGGGGCAACATTACATTGTTTTCTTAAACCACGAGAAATATCCGCTTCTAGCCGATGTCGTTATCAAGTGCTAATGATAAGAAATCACTCGGTCCCGCATATCACGCGAGACAGGCGTGAGACAGCCTCGCGATTATTTTTACGCCAAACATTATATCAATGTGTTAATAACATCACGGCTTATCGCCCTGTTTTCCATCACCCCTGTTCAAACATTCGGTAACTGGACAAGCGGTTCCATCATTACGTATCTGATGTAAACTGTTGTCTACAAAACGAATTTGTATTCTTAGACTTGCCGGTTGCCCTTTGATCTGTTTGTAACGGATTTAAAACTACCCTCAAAACGAAAAAAATGTATGTCAAGTTTTCATAATTATTTTTGTTATACTTAGTAATTCTAACATTGTTCAATGTAGATGGGGTCATAAAATTGATATACATACAAGGATTCATCAGTCATTGGAAAATAAGTACGCAAACGTGCCTAACGTTTTAGCTACGGATTGTAGATAAAGTAGCCTTAAAAGTTAAAACTGATGTCATCTGAAACATAAAATAACTTCAATGCCGTCTTTCATACATGTACAAAACAACTCCATATTTTAAAACTATTTATCTTGACTTTGTCTAGATTGATGGCCTTTGCGTTAAACTGAATGGCTTCATTGTAAGGTTTGTTGTTCTTATTGGCCAATAATTGGAATCACTTTTAGGTTTTCTAACACTAATTGCATTTCCATACTAACTGCTTTTTCCATTATTCAAATTGAATCAATTCTGGTGATCAGTATTAAATCGTTAATGACGTTGCCTTAAGTGGATCTCGCCATACCAAGGATAACATCAAAATTGCAAGTATCGATACATAACACTTTCCAAGCCAAATACGATTGCCAAGAGGTCACGGCGACGCGACCCAATGTCGGGTTATAAATATTTTAGCGCTGTTTAGTGTTTACATTGAGTTATCTCGAGCGATATTTGACAGATTTACGTCATAGCACCGTTTATTTACAAATCATTATCAATTACGCTCGTCGCCTATCTTAATTGCAAGGTGGATACTGTTTATAGAAACAAATCAATATTGGCGTGGAAACAACCCATAATTAAATTGCATTCGTATTTATAACTTGACAAAAATCGTAGTAAACGATAATTATTTTAAAAAATGTATCGGATAGTGCAGTATGAAAACAAAATAAACAAAATTAAAAGAAAAAATTGATTGAAACCAACGTGTATTGGAGTGTTACAGAAACATGATAAATTAAATTATATTAACTTATCTGAACCACCCACACAGCTATACTCTTACCCTTTATCTTATCAGGAAATAAACAGTAACAGTAGACTTTGAATTCCAACGTGAACATGTAGACGGCATTTAATCCGCCCTATGCTGAGGCATTTTACAATCGCAAAGATAATTTAGAGGTCTCTGTGCAAATTACACATTGATTAACAAAGATTACTTTTATCTTTTTTAAATATCTGTGCTCCAAATTCTCGTTATATCATAATTCATATCTAAGATGTTCTATTTTCTATATTCTTTGACTCATATGTTTGATTTGAACTTCATCGAACGTTATTTTAGTACTCAATGCTTTAGGGATCGCAATTTCATTAATATTATTTATTTACATTCCTCTGAATTATGCTGGAACATCAATTTGCCAAGACGTTGAATACTCCTATATTAAAGACCGAAAAACATCTATTACGTGTTTAGAATCGATGGAAAAACCATTGCCTGTCTCCCTATTGTATGTGATGCGAAATCTATTCACTAATGACTAACTTGAAAATTTCAGATACATAGTAAAGAATGAGGGTGCCCGGGCGTTGTTCAAGGGCCTAGGGCCGAACATCGTCGGCGTGGCGCCGTCGAGAGCGATCTACTTCTGCACGTACTCTCAGGCCAAAGCTATACTCAACCAGCACATACCACCAGACACTCCCATCGTACATCTATCAGCGGCAAGCGCGGCCGGTAAGTACGGTTTCTTTAGTATGCTTATACTTTAGGAGTTCGGCCCTTTAAGCCAATAAAGAAAATAGCTGTCTTGCACCGAAGTTTTTTTCTATATAAAATTGGTGTTTAGCTTAGAGGTGTATGTTTACCTCATTGCCTAAAGCCTCTTTTCTAACAAGTTTCATAAAATTATTCACAAACGTGAATGGAGGAATTTATATGAATTAAAATCTAACACTTCCATTTTCTGTGTTTCCATAAATGTCCTTTCGTATTGATGAGAGCAAAATTGAAGCTATGCAATGAATTGAAACAATAGCTTTTACATGCATAACAAAATAAACTGAAAGAGTATGAGCCGTGTTTGCATGCATAATTAATTATTTTCTTAACATACGTAACATCCGTTTAGTAGCTTCCGTCATATAATATATTGAAAGATAACTCATTGCCTACCTTGTTGTACGTGACACTGAGCCGGTTTCATTGGTTATACGCAGAATGAAAGTGTTAAACAATGATATTAAATTAAATAGATACGTTAATAAGCGCAAAATTTTAAAGACGCAAAATCATCCTATAATTAGGACGTCTTACCTTTAGGTGATTGGTTGCCGGTGCATTCACGCGCAACTGGCAAAACTATCTCTTTTTTTCTTGTTGGTTTTATCATTTATCTCTGTTCTATCGTTTTGACTTGTATGTATGTGTGCTGACGCTGCTGTGCGCAACACTTTTTTCGGTTGATTTGTAGGGGTATAACATGTCTATTACAACATAATATAATTGGTGTTAATGCAGTATTTAGACGCATACGAAAGTAGTAAAGATACATCTACGAGACTGTGGTTTATTATTACTATTAGGTGTGTTGTAATATTTGCAATTCCCGTTGCATTAGTTGGCTAATGCAGTCGGTTTTAAAGCTATTATTAGTTGGTATGACATTTTCACTATATGTATGTACATTCACACTCGTTTGGACTATGTTTTTATCAAATATTACCCAAATCGGGGTTTTGGGTGTGACATAGTAACAGACAGCTATTTTTCCATTTTCAGTATAAGTAATTTTTCTGTAACGTATTCATTAGATTTTCATCCCGCTTATAACTTGAAAATAATCCAATATATTAGCCTGTTATTTCCGTCTTTTAAGATTCTTCATCCTCATAGGCCTCAGTGTTAATAACATCAGTAGGATTTCCTTAAAACATCAAATCGATAATAAAATGCTTCGCTTTTATAACGACCTCAATTAAGAGCAATGTACTCATCAATATTTACATCCAAATGACGTTTATTTTGATTAACCAAAGATCTTTTTCAGGATTCGTCTCATGCACGATGACCAACCCGATCTGGTTCGTCAAGACTCGCCTGCAGCTCGACGGACAGAACGTTACGGCTCTCGAATGTATCAAGAGGATATATGCGAGACATGTAAGTGCTATGACGTCTCTGCTTTCAGTGTTCGAAGCTATTTTCAGCTATATATGCACGAGATCAACACGCGGGCGCTTGTGGTTTGATAGCAAATTGATGTGATGATTATATGTTGTTGTTTATGTAGATGGGTGGGATACTACTGAGATGATAATTTGTTAACCAAATTTTGGTGTAATCGAAAGACATAATTTTTCGGAAAACCAGCGTCAAATCTCCCATTAAAAATCTGTCACCCTGTCGTTGCTATGGATTATAAAGCTAGCGAACACTTACATTATATTTTTAGTAGCTAGCGTGCCGCGACTTTATTCACACCGGTACCTATCCCACCTGTAACCTTTTATCTAGGTACTTTACACCTACACCTTTTTCTCCACATAAGAATGTAAATAAGTATTTCATGAAATATTAAAAAAAAAACATTATTATCGATACTGGTTCAGCTCTTCACCCACGCATTTGCCGATTCATGTTTCTATTATAGATTAAGTTTATTTACCACAGTACAGCCAGGATTCTTCTAAACATAGGGTTTTGGTCCCTAACATTTATTAATACACGAGGTCTTTACCAGGGCATAAAAGGTTTCTACAAAGGGATAACAGCCTCGTACATGGGTATCAGCGAGACGGTGGTGCACTTCGTGCTGTACGAGGGCGTGAAGGCGCGGCTGGTCGCTCGCAGGAGTGACACGGCGTCCGACACGCGCTCGCCCAAAGACTTCCTCGAGTTCATGGGCGCTGGGGCCTTCTCCAAGACTGTCGCGTCTTGCATCGCTTACCCGCATGGTGAGTAAAAAAGTCAAAGTCGAAAGTATCTTTATTCAATTAGGCTACATAAAGTAACACTTTTGAATCGTCATGGCATTACAAAACATTTATCACCGGTTCGGAAGGCAATTTCTACAGAGAAGAACCGGCAAGGAACTCTGATAGTCGCTCTTTTAAAAAAAAAATAAGAACATACAATTGTAAATATAAACAAAATCTCGACTATTATAATATTTATACATGAAAAAGGTCACCGTCCAACGAGCGTTAAGAAATATCATTCCAAGCGTTTTTGTCTTCAATATATTCATTTAATGAACACAGCTTTTATAACTTAGGGGACAAACGAGCAGGCGAGCCACCTGATGAATAGTGTTTTTTTCATCAAAATGCCTCTCCTGGATCATTGTCCGGGATCATTTTCCACATATATAGTAACTTCAATCAAAATGATAAGATGAATAGTGGGTACCGCCGCCCATGAATATTCGCCAGCTTGACAGTTCAGGTTGTCGTCCTTTTAAAAATATTTGCGCTCCGATATTTAAGGGTTAACTTTTTATAATGATATCCTCATAGCTATGGGCCTCGGGAAAGGAACCCAGTCGAGTATACTGCTCAAAGATTCCACTTTGTTTCATCTCACCGCAATAGGTAGATGTTATGGGCACCTTTGTAGAGTTAGATTTAAAGTTGCTGATTTATGTGAGAGCTATCTTAGGCAAATGCATACTCATTTTTTCCAGAAGCCATTTTATTTTAATGTTCATGAGTATGTAAAAAGTCTAAATTTTCCATACTTTCAAAATATAAATGAAGAATAAGTCCTTGGTCAAAATAGTCATCTTTGAGTATTTACTACAACATCTTATCAATCAGAACAACTATTTTATTTAATCTGTATATGTATTTGTATAAGTATAGGATATTGAAGTCAATGCAAAAATAATCATACTGATTTAGAAAACAGTGATCGATCAGTTTCAATGAACATATGTTTCTAGGGCACCATATCTATTGCAATATCTATTGACACAATTATGATAACGTAAATATAATACATCTAGATTATATAAGTTTAAGGTCATTATAAAACTAGTAAGTTACAAACAAACAATTTGCAAAATGTTTATTTATGAAGCAGGTTAAATTGTTGTGTTTTTCCTGTGTGTATTTACATTTAAGTAATAAAAAGAATTTATAGGTTCTTTGTGATCAGGCCTATTTTTTATATGGAGATTGTCCAGAAAGAATAATGATTCTAGATGAGAAATAATTAATTTTAGCTTGAAATTAAAATAAGACTTTAAAACGTTTTTTTTTACCCACAGAGTGATAAATATTATATACTAATAGTGTTTTATTTGCTTCACTCTAATATTATATGTCTTTTATACATATTTATACATGTTTGATATTGAACTTTTAGTTAAATATCAATAGTCGCTAGTGTTAATGGCGAATTAAATAATGAATTAAAAGACGACTTGCTTATTGCTGTGGGTATTACAATTGTATCTACATTGGAATAATACATGTATAATTAACATTACACTGTATGGGGTTGGGTGTTGCTATATAATCAATCCAGTTGTTTTTGTTAATTATCTTGCTATGTAATGTATGTACCTATGTATGTACTAAAGAAAATTATGTATATGTATTTTATTCCGTTATCTAGTTGCCATAGCACAAGTTCTGCTTACCGTGGTACTAGATGGCGCTGTGTATGAATGTCCTGAAATATTTATTTATTATCTAGTTGATATAAGCTCTGCTTTAATCATCTTGGAATAGGATGGTGGTATTTAATAAGAATATATTATGAGTTATACATAACTAACGGCCTGATTTCCGCAATTTGACATTTCTAAGTTTATTTTGAGCGAAGGATAGGTGACAAGATGATGATGATGATGATGAGTATGATCTGGTACAATTTTCAGAGGTGGCTCGGACGCGTCTGCGGGAGGAGGGCGACAAGTACCGCAAGTTCTGGCAGACCCTGCACACCGTCTGGATGGAAGAGGGCTACCGTGGCGTTTACAGGTAACCTACATACATACATACATACATACTTCAAATTTAACATACTACAACAATGTAATAACGAACAGTCAAATTCAAACATGTTTTTATTTAAGTAGGCTACATATTGTAACACTTGAATTGTCAGGATATTACAAAACATTTACCACTAGTTCGGAGGGCAGTTTCTATAGAGAAGAACCGCTATATAGTTGATATATATGTTAGTTATATAGATAGTTGCTCTTTTAAAATAAAAAACAACTGCAATTATACAACATCTCAACCATTAAAATAAAAATTGCATTTTACAATTAGTATGTACATACACATGCGGTATATAAAGAAATGTATATATAAATATACAGATAAATTAATAAAATAGAATATTATGTTATGTGTTTTGTAAGTATGTATTAATTGAGACACAAGCACTTTGTTTTTTATATAAATCAAAAATTGTAGTGTCGTAGATATATAGAGAATAAAAAAATTGCTACTTTATATCTAAATTTTAAATTAAATATTTCAATGAATATGCTTTCAATTCTTACTTCCTCAATTGTGTACTTTAATCCATTTAACATATATTTTTAACTACAAGAAAGGAAGGTTTACATTACAATATCGATTGTATATTTATTGTCAACAGGGGCCTGGGCACACAGCTAGTCCGTCAGATCCCAAACACAGCCATAATGATGTCGACCTATGAAGCGGTGGTATATCTCCTGACCACACATTTCAATAACTCCTTCTATGAAAATACTTAGTCCAAGCTCAAGCAACGTCAGAGGCATCAGTAGTCTAGATCACTCAATGTGACCGCAGAAGATAGAGCTAGTTTGTAGCCGGCTTATATTGGCTGAGAATGTGATGTATGGAGTATGGTCTTTTCTGAGGTATACGGATATTGCTTCCAAATTCTTAAAGCGATAAATATTGTTTTAATCAAAGTTCGTTCGCAATTTTTAGTTATATAAATATGTATGAAAAACAAATTTGTATTTTAAATACTTTTATGAAAACAGAGTAATTTGTATAATATGACTTTCCTGATATCTATGGAGAAACCATGAGATGAGTCCTTCAAGTAATTATGAAGTAATTAAACATTG
>DWAJ01003517.1:0-14642 GCA_018238005.1 Eurema mandarina
TTGTTTTGATTTTTATATTATCGATTTAATTGATGAATAAATAAAATAATAAATCTCAAATATGTTTATTTTAATGTGGGGACTTGTATATAGACTATCTATGAGCATCTGAACATCACGCAAAAATCAGACCACACATTTCTGTTATATATATACTCTGCTAGGTGAATGGCCCACTCACTTGTATAATGGCGGGAGAGATGTCTCCCTGTGCGACCCACTTGTCGACGAGGTGGTGCAGCGCGAGCGCGCCGGCGCGGTCGACGCGCGCCACGAAGGCCGCCAGCCCGCGCGCGATCACGTACGCGCGCGCTCGCTCCGCCTTGTTGTCGCACTCGAGGTACATCTCGCGGTACGCACGCTCTACGGCTTCGCGTTTATCCTGGAAGTTTATTTATTACTCAGTTAATACATATTTTAGTTTCGAATTATTATTTATTAATATAGTCAATGGGTCAAGTGTGAGTTACTCAATTTAATTTGATGAGATAAAATAGAATCAAGCTGCCATCAATAAACAAATTTAAGCAATACATTTTGAACTTTGGAATGATTTGGCTTCGCTTTTAATCTTGAACAAAGTGCTATACGTGTAACATTATACTTACTTGATCCGGTGACCATACGAGTGTGAGCATGTTAGCTACACCTATTTTTGCAGATTCTATGTTGAAATGGTGAGCCGCCGTGAAGAAGTCGATCGCTTCGCTGACGTCTCCCGCTTGCTTCGACAGTAACAAAGCGTTTATAACAGGCACAGCCTCCGACACCATTCTGCTGAAGTGCACTGATTCTTGTAAGAACGCCACTATACTTTCTTTCTCTTCTAATCGTTTGTGAAGTGCCAATTCGTTTTCACATTGTTGTGTTACTGATTGTCTGCGATCGGGTATTATGAATATATTTCGTAGTAATGCTACAAAGTATTCGAGCTAAAAAAGGAGAAATTTAAGACTTTATATTTAGTATATAAATCGACAGTAACAAAATATAAACAAAACTGACCTGATCACTTTTCGCCATATCACACCTCATCAATTTAGCATCAGGGTACATTCTTTCGGTATGCTTAACAATTAAATATGCCTTATAATAATTTTTATCACGTAAACTACTTCGTATTGATTCATATAAGTTCTCTACAGTGGCTTGTGAAAGATCAGGTTCATCCTGTGTTAAGGTATCCATGTTTTCTCTGATTGTTTTAACAACATTTTTCTCTATTTTGTCCCATTTTTTTATAAGTTCCGGATCAGGACCAGGGTTAAGCTTCTTTTGAAGCTCGTCCAAAATCTTAGTTTCATTTGCTAATTGTTCTTCTAACAACTCCAATTTTAGTTGTGCAGAAAATGGATTACATTCTAGAAATATCTATAAAATTCAAAATTTTTAATGAGTGAGCTTTTATTGTCTTTTATAAGAAATTTAAATTTAGATAACGTTAACATACCTTAAGTAATTGAATAGCAGCTTTTCGAACAAGCGCCGCTTTGTCTCGAAGCCTACCTATTGCTCTTTCTAACACAACACGTTGCCGTGTCACGGGCACACAATTCTCTTTTTGTAGTCGACACCAATATTGAAGAACCTAAAATAAAGTACATAAACAAGGTTTAAATAAATCCACAATTGAAATATTAAATCTCCTAACTTTAAAAAAATGTCTCTTCAAGCCTTCATTGATGAAATGAACTTTTCATTACTCTAATTCTAAAATACTCTAAGTACAAATCATTATTTACGTAATGTATTGTACAAATGATCAATTTCAATTTTATAGACACTAAAAAAAGAAATGATGACATGCAAAATATTATACAATGTATCATACCTTATGGCGCACATATGCTGAAAGATCGTGCATATGCTCATACAAATCATCAAGGAAGTCATCTCTTTGAATACGTTGCTCATCAGACAGACCTTCTCCACTCAATGCTACGCTCAATATTTCACACATCATCCCAAGAACACTTATACGTAGTGTGTACGACTGTAAATGTGATAAACATTTGTTGGTAAATATATAACATTTTTCATGTTTTTTAATGTTAAAAATATATGCCCATACCTCATCACTCTCTAAATAGGGTTGAATTGTCGCCATAGCCCCAGTCATCTCTTTAGGTAGCTCTTTTGTTAATTCAAGCAGAAAAGCACCACAGTTTCTTGCAGCACCTTGCTCAGTTCCAGCACTGTTTTCTTCTTCTGATGATGCCAATGCCTCTGCTATTTCACGCACCTTTAGAGTGTTAAGAGAGAACAGATAAGAAATGAAGGTACTTTGACGTTTTAGTATTAATTGCTGTGAAAAACTGTGTTTTCGTTTTCTGACTAAAAATATTATTATTTGAAAAGTAGCTACCACCATGAATGATAAATATCATATTTTTATACATACCATTTGTGGAGCAAAGGTTCCTAGTCCAAAATCCTTAGTTAATTGTACAACACCTGCACATATAGGTGATACAGAATGTTCAACCATTTGCAATATCTGAAAATGATAGATTTTTATTATTAAATGCATTTTACTATCATCATCATTAAAGTTACAACCGCATTTTTCTTACCTGAACTAACTTGATTAGGCAAGCAGTTCCATGATTATATCTTTTAATCAAAACACCTAGTATTTGAAAAACTGTTTCTCGGACTGTTTTTGTTTTTATGATTTGATTTTCAATTGCAACATAGCATGGCTCCACTACCATTCTGAAATAATATAATATATATGTGAAAAATAATGTTAAATCATCATACATATGTAACATATTTTTACATATGGACTCAAGCTTATACCATCTTCATAGAGCTTCATTTCATCCACACAATACACAAAACTGAATAGCAGTTATTGTTTTAGAAATAATCATAAGATATTGTTCTTCTAGAGGTACATGTACATTGTTAATAACTGGGTAAAGGTAAATATAGAGGAGTTTAGAATTGGCTACTATAGAAATATATTACATATTTAGAGCTTACGAAACAAAATTGTCTTCTGCTAAAGGTGGATCCCATAGACGTGATAGTGGTTGCTGAAGTAGTTGGTGGAGGGTAATGAGAGCTGTTAGTTTATCTGATTCTGTCCACCCACATAGTTCATCTTCCTCTGTAGCCTTTTTACCTTTCTTACCTAATGTTAGTTTTGTAGAATTCTGTAACAAACCACTTGGTTATATACGTCAACTTCTGATTATAGATATAAAAGTAAATAAATAATTAAAAATAGACTTACATCAGCAGCTAGTTTAGCATCTTTGGTTTTCATTATTTGTGTATATAGATACATTGTCATTTTGACAATATTTAAGTATTTAGATCTTACATTGCTGTCTATATCCTTCTCTTGTAAAATTGGTTCCAAGTTATTACACAAGCTTTTAACAGTTCGGGAGATATGATCAAACCCTAAAATTTCACAACATAAAGTGGGTTAAATAGAACTATGTGATTTAAAATTTAAGAAAGCCTGTTTTGTATACCTTTATTTATAATATTCCACTCTAGTTTATTTCCATGAACTATTAAAGAAAAATATGTATCGAAGTGATCAAGTATATATTCCACACTTTCCGAATTATAAGCCCGGGCAGCATCTAAAACAATAGTAACATTTATTTATTAAATTTTACATTTTTACAAAGAATATTATTCACTGATATTGTTATAATAGCTACCTTGGAATTTGGACAGAAGCAATCTTGGTTGGACAACATCTTCTACATGATATTGCCCAGCATGACATTCCAATAACTCGTCCTTTTTTAAAGGTATATTAAACTCAAATGTAGTCATTTTAATTATAAGAGTAGGATAACCATCAAAAGAATGTATGTTTTCACTTTTCAATTACAGAAACTGCAAAATCAAAACAAGAACAAAACATCAACATAGAGGAAAAACGGTTTGTTTTTAAATTAAAAAAAATTGTTAATTGATTGTGACATAGACAAAACGATAGGGCTACCATAGGCAATAATTAAATTAGATAAGAAATAAGGCCAAAAAATGTAACATACTTTTATATAAATAATTGTAAAGGTAATAAAGGTGATAAAACAAAAAGTCTAATTACCGTAACTTCAACTTTTGATATAATAAACTTTTATTTGTTACATCTATCTTTTCAATAATTATTGAGACACGTTCATAATGTTACCAGGTCATAAATTAAAAAGAAAGTGACACGTTGAGGCAACGTCAAGTGACATGTAAGCTTAACGTCATTGACGTTCTGATTTTTGGTTTTGAGTGGGACAAATTTTGCTTTTTGTTACATTCGCCGATTACACGTTTCTAGTTGTAGAATTATATTCCTTCTTATATTTTTAGTAAACAAACAATATGTCTGGAAAAGGCAATAAAGCGTTTACGAAAGAAGAAGAGCTGCTGCTACAAGATTTTAGCAGAAATGTCTCCACAAAATCGTCAGCCTTATTTTATGGAAACGCGTTCATCGTATCAGCAATTCCTATCTGTAAGTTGTGAATGAAAATTAAATTGTTTATTTATATCGTTTAATCTGGACAAAAGCAATTTGTAGACTAATTTATTGTGAAAGTGATTTATATGGCGCTAAAAACCTTTTTTTAATTTATGATATTTACTTACAGGGCTTTTCTGGAGAGTACATGCCCTCGAAGTCAACACGTCATTAGCTTGGTTTGTTTTTGTGACTGCCATCAGTACTTGGCTCCTTGCTCTTGCGTACCGTAACACTAAATTCCAGCTGAAACACCGAGTAGCTGTCCGTAGAGAGGATGCTGTTGCTCGTGAAATGTCAAGGAAACTTGCTGATGACAAGAAAATGAGCAGGAAAGAAAAAGATGAAAGGTACATACATTTTACAATGTAATTTCGAAAAGTAGACAGCATAAATTAAATGAAAGTAAACTGGTTGAAAGGTCCTATTTAACATTTTTCTTTTTCACTGCTGTATTTTTATTTTAAAAGTTTCTATTCTAATTAAGTTACTTGTTGAAAAAAAAAAAAATTAAGAAAGGTCACAAATGAAGTGGCAATTGCTTAGATACTGTATGACATTTTAGATTAGTGAGTTTATAAATTAAATTAAATATGTTTATCATGAACACTCTTATTTTTCAGAATTCTGTGGAAGAAGAATGAAGTAGCTGATTATGAAGCTACAACTTTCTCAATTTTCTACAACAACGCTCTGTTCCTGACTATTGTCATCTTAAGCAGCTTCTACTTACTGCGTTCCTTCACACCAACTGTGTATCCTTTTCATAAAAAGTTTTTAATGGAAAATGAGTATGGAAATGATATATGTTTTTTATGAATGACTATAACTAGCTTTTATTACGAATGCTCTAGATATTTTTTTTTAGTTTTTGAAACATAATATCAACCAGAAACTTTATTATATAATCAGTTCAACCAGCACTGATTTTAATGTTTTTTTAATTCTTTTTAAATAAATACGAAAATGTAGTGTAGTTATAGTTCTTATAATAATTACTTTCTATTTAGGATGCAGTTGCAACATCTATTCTTATGAAAAAAATATAATTTTCTTAGCACACTTTGCAGAAACTACATTGTATCTCTTACAGCAGCATCTGGATTACTGGCCCTTCTGTCTACAGGAACAAAATAGAGTTTCTTAAGACTGTATTGTGAGTGTTTCTGAAGAGTGAAATTTTTTATTTTGATTGTTGCCTCCCATCAGGTCTAAGTTATAAGAAGTGTTCTTCAGTTGTGGAAATAATTTAAGAATGAATTTATATTAATAATAGGAAAATAAAACATTTTTATTACACATTACTTTTATTTACAAAATCTTAAAAAATGCATGTTGTGTTTATGTTGATTTGACACAATCCTCATTTTGGGTGGGCTAAGTATTATACAATAATCACATACATTACATTATTATCAGAGCGCATATTTCGCAATAGATTCTTTTTTCTAAAAATTATAATATTTTAAAATTATAAGATACAATTTCAATTGAAATGCAAAAAAAAATTAGTCATCATTGACTAGTTTCATATTTCATAAATTAAGGAATGGCATAAGATTCTGTACATTACAATTTTGTTTCATTAAATTAAGTGAATAACATTATTAGTTTTCCATCATGGGCAATACTGCTTTTTAAGATCATATTTTTCTAGTAATCCATCTAAAATTCACACTTAATATCTGTAAACTTCTTTATCGCATCTTTTTAATATTTGTATTGCGTTTGCGTAGTCATAATTGCGATAGATATACTATTTCGTTTACATTTTTAGAATACATTCTATATAGAATGATTTCAATTCGATGCATCCTTGCAATTCGATTTTTGTACAATGTACAATGTTGCCATTCACTATATTTCGCTTGTGTCTGTATCTATAAATAATAGTTCAAATCCGTCAAATCTCACTGTTCGCTCGGGAACGTTGGTTTGCAGGCGCTCAGTACATCATGCCTACGTGCAACGGTTCTGTGCGTTGGAAAAAAACGTTGGGATTGCTGCTGAAGGTTGGCTCTACGCTCGTGTATACGTTGGCCTCCTCCGCTCGCATCATCACGCCTGTAAATGATAATCTATTAGTTTTTGTTATTGCTATCCAAATAAAATAAGTTTTTAGGCATTGTCTCATAACATCGCATTTGCAAATAATATAACAAACTACTTGTGCACGCTGCACTCAAATCTATCTAACGTTATAGAATTTATTTTGAAGTATTACGAATAGGCAAAGTTAGAAAAGATTTATTTATATAGTTAAGTGGCTTCTATTAATATAATATGATTTCATTATTTTTTATTAATATCATTGAGTTCAATTCTGAGTAAAAGTAACGCAATTTATATTTGTATACTCCTCTACTCATACAGTTGTGTGAAAATATTGTCAGTTTTTATTCAAGTTAGTACGAATCATGAGAAGAAACTTTCGATATCAGTGTTCATTTATCACGTGAGAGATGGATAAAAAGTGCAATATAAATGTACCTGGTGGTAACATGTAGTGATAAGGCGGGTAATTGTAGTTATAGTGCGTTAGTGGGTGCTTGGGGTAGTGCGGTGGGGGACACAGGGTGCGCCTGTGGAAGTGCGAGCCCAGGAACATACCACAGTACGGATCTGCAAACAACCCAGTGCATAGCGATTAAGTGTTGTGCTTTAAGCGCTAATTCTCACTTTACTAGCGCGTTTTAGATACTTAACTAACCGGCTTGCTGAGCAGGGGGTTCCTTGCGGTCCAGTATTGATGGTGCCGCTGGCACCTGGCCTACGGCTGACACCATTCCGTATTTCACTGGTTTAAAATGGAAAAATGACGGCGAGTAACCTGACCCGCCCGCGCCGAGAGAACTCAATCCTTCCTCGCGATCAGCGTCCCAACGACCCTCACGTCCTAGTGCTGCTAGACGCCGTCCTTTAGGTGCAAACATGAGTGCGAAAACCACAGCACAAGTGCCGAGTAGACCGGCGGCCACGCAGGCGTCCTTGTGTTGTTCAGGCGCTCCGAGCGCCGCTGCCACCCAGCAGACCCAGACTGCGGCCGTGGCCCCACTGGCTGCAGCTATATGTGTTGCTTCTCGGTAGTTATCACGAATCCCGCGCGACCGTAACGCTACTCCGCACACTACTGCGATCAGGAACGCAGCATAACACAGTGATAACAATAAATCAGAAAGTACCGTTTCACATCTAGTCCCACCGACTGTAACACGGGGAGGCGAACCACCTAGCCATTGTGCTCCGATAGCGACTTGTATCATTATTGCAAAAAACAACAACAGCCCTTGATATGCTGCTGGAAGATATACACCACCATTTAAACTTAATAAGAAAACGCATTTCACCAGTAATGTAACAAAAACTATAACGTATGCTACTCCAGTTCCAAAACGTACAGCACCACAAGTAAACACTGTTGGCGATGCAACGTATAATGCAGCGGTTCCTGCACATAAAAAAAGTCCAAAAAGCAAGGTCTGTCCGAGAAGTAAATGTCTGTGACTCGGAGATTTTTTGCTAGCTCCCCAAATAACGAATGCTTCAAAACCACAAATTATCGTCATTATAACGCAAGCTAATGCCAATATAGGAACGGCCCATGGTTCTGGTCTCAAAATGGTTAAAGTTGGAGATAGTTTAATTTTTGGTATTGTTAGGTTGGCTGGTCGCAAGGTTGATATAGCTTTCGGGCGTGACGTCGATGACGATGTGGAAGATATACGTTCTGGTATAACAAAATATTCAGTGCTCATTTCTAATCTATGTGCTTCGGTACGTGCGGGACGCCGATGTGGAGCTTCCGTTTCCGCCTTAAATTCGTCGTCATCAATAGCGAAAATGTGTTCTTCGTAGTCCGACTCCACTTCTTCGTTTGGAG
Source organism: Eurema mandarina (assembly GCA_018238005.1). Lineage (NCBI taxonomy): Eukaryota > Metazoa > Arthropoda > Insecta > Lepidoptera > Pieridae > Eurema > Eurema mandarina. The sequence goes on from DWAJ01003517.1 coordinate 8,370, forward strand.
CAAGTCTGTGAGCTGATTTTGCATTGCGTGGTGCGTAGGGCGCTGGTATTCGTGGCGCAAGGCGGTCTCCAAATCGAACAGCATGGCCTATTGCCAAATGTGAAACCACCGCTATAAATAGCAGCATATGTATTGAAGCACCCGCCATCAGGCCGTACCGGCCTCAGCTACCAGAGTCTCGCAGTAGATACATCCGCGCGCCAATCGTTAGCTCTGAAACATTGAAATAATCATGAGTCAAATTACCTACTACATGACGGGATATATTCCTGTCCAAACGTCTTGACTTTTAACTAAACAAAGAATATCCCGCATAAACCGGTTTGGCGAATACCTCGAGCCTCTAGGCACCTTATCTTCGTTGATTTTTCTTGAGAATAAAAAAGGCAAAAATAAAAATCCCGACTCTAGACGTTCTTTAAGAAGGATAATATACAAAATTCCAATAAGAAATTTCTAGCTACAGAGGTAACATCTAGGCAACTACTTAATTTAAAATAATTATATTAATGGAACTATATAGGTATATTTTTAATAAATTACTTTTTAGTAAGTTATTTTTTGTATAAAAAAACCATTTTACATTTCAATAGTCTTTATTGTTAAGAGACGTAGAAGCGTATATACTTAATTATAATTAAGTAATTTGTCTATATCACTTTAACTCCATCTCCATTGAGTTAAAGTAATATAAACATAGCTTAAATTCATTAATTAAAGCTATAATATATCGCTAAAGCCGCTGAAACAAATTAAATATGTATATTTAAAATTATATCACTATTCACACATCTGCTCCGAAAAGTTTATTTCATTTCATACCCATATACTTAATAATAATTATGATGCGGCGAGGTCGTAAACGCTAGAGCATACCACAGGACTTCAATGGTTGTCTAGTCACATATAGTGCCCACAATCCACAACACACAGGGCAACGAACGTATTAATTCTCATCCCTAAGGGGCAATCCGATGTCCAGTAAGTTACTTACGCCGACCAACTAGTCACTACTTACCTGTTTCCAGTAAACTTCTTTTTTAACGTAGCAAATGCTCATTCGTGAGAAAATAAAACGCGCACGAAGGATACAGTGATAAAAAAGGTTCAGAATGAAATCGAATTTTATTACGCGTAGAATAAAAATGTAACGTAAGTGATTTAGCTTTTGTAGAAGCTATTGTACCGACCTATGAGCAGATAGATTGCAACTACTCAGCAAGATGGTGTACTTAGTAGGTACTTACCTATAGCCAATTTTGTATATTTTAATGTCAATATAAATTCAATACAAAAGACAAAATGGATAAAAGAATTTTATTTTCAATAAATATTAACGACTACAGTCTGTACTTAATGTTTATTCCTACTTAAATATAACCGTACTGGAAAAGTAGAGATAGTGTAAGCCGCAAATTGCGATAAACTTAAAATATGCAAGAGTTCCCGCATAAGGAAGGCTCTTATTCAGGCAAAAGATTACGCAGACAGTTTCACAGACTAGATCGTGACTTTAAAGTTTATTAGCCGAATCAAACACCGTACACGAACGCCGAGGAGTATCGTGGACAGATTTGGCGTTAAAGTAACGGTTTGAACCTCAGAACGTTTGAAGAACTCAGACAATCGCGCGGGCTAACGATTACGGCAACGGTAATAATACATACAATCTAACAAATAAACCTTATTACCGAATCTCACTTTATAGAATTACACGGTTTTTCACTTAACACTTATTTGTTCCCTGAAATAATAGATGCGTTACCTTGGATATTAAGTAAAATATTTGTTCTATTTAATATTATACACTGTCTCATAAACTATACCTGTATAAATCTTAATCCATATATGGCCAAGTAATAAAAGAAATAAATACTAACAATAGTGCCTGTATTCGGTTCGTGATCATGATCAGTAAAAAAGATCGACGTTGATAGTGATCGCGATACAAGTTTTAAGATTATTAGGGTTACAGACCTCAGGGAACTAAAAATAATGCTAAATAGATCCGTGTCTTAATAACAAAGATGAAAGATTAAAAAGTTTGTACGTAAGATGATTTTACATATCCGTATCAAATATAAGGTAGCGTATATCGCTACCTTTAATTTTTTGAGCTTGAAATACAAAACAATAAAAGTTATGCAGTAGGTACAAAACGAACAGTTCGTTTACCGGGATGTTGTAATTATCGTTTCTTATGGACAATAAGAGAGCATAATATTACCTCTTAGCCTAATATTTATTCATATATTCATAAATGTACGTTTCTCCATTATGTTATAGATATGTAGTAGAAACCCAAGCGGAAACGACTTTTCTTCTAAGTACCTACCATCTGTTATACCTATCTGATTGTTGAACTCGGTTGTTTAATTTTTGATAGTAAGTAAGAAATTACAATGAAGAGTTGAAATGGTTAAAAGGTGACAGTTGTCGCGTCGTGTCGCGTGGAAAGTTAAGTTTTCCATTAACAGCGTGTTATATGAGACAATGAGACCTACGGAAACAGAGCGTTGTCATGTGCGGCCGCGCGTTGTAAAAGTAACAGCGTGAATACTCCGGGTGAAACTCGGCTGAACTGATTGTGATTGTACACTGTACAGACTCCACTCCACGGCCGCCACGGTCGCCACGTCACATTCCTACTTAACAATTATCCAATTCGTATTTCACTAACACTTGCTCTTACGTCTTATTAACAGGTTTCATCTTACGTAGCGTAGAATGTGCTCTGTTTTTAATTGCTACATCATCTTTTAATGTTGTGTGACTTCTCTATTAACTTTTTATTGTGTTATACGCGTATAATTATATAAAATGTAAACGTTCTCTATTAAATCGTTATAGTATTGGGTATGCATGAAAAGGTTTTATACATTTTTTATACACTGAGCACGACTTTATTTTTATATGTAGGTAGGTGTATGAAACCTGCCTTTTGTCAAAAAAATCAAGTTTCGATTTAGTACCATACGATTGAGTTTTTATTTTACATGAATCCTGATGAAAATCCTAGAATATCCTTTTTAATTTGAAACCTACATGTTTATTAAGTTCAAAATCGATAAAGAGTCCACAATGGTGACTTTACTGCATACGGATGATAGGCTTAATGTACAACGCACCCATGTTAATTGATATAGAGTATATCTTTTTTATTTCAGAACATAAAAAATAACAAAATATTACGGTACAATGTTATTTAATATCCAAACCTTATAGAGAGGTAAAGATTAAAATAGTCATAATAGGATCTTACTCAAGTTGTAATGTGGGAGAGTTGGGTCGTGCATGCCTTTTTATGGAAAAATAATAGTCAAACTACAATTTATAACGTTTACTTTGTTGAAGTCATAAAATACCACTAAAGATATCTATTTCTTTCTATATAATTTTACATGTGAAACACATAATTTTACGTCTTGCATAAATTAAAAGTTGCGCAATTGTTATTACAAGAAAGTTAAAAATTTAAACAATCAACCGATTTCTTAAAATTATTTTAACTTGGTGAGGTTATCATTACGGTTGATAAATTACTGCGTTATTAATATCAATTGTTGCGTGCAGTTGTAATTTATACGAAGAAAAATTTTACATCTATCCATGCTTTAATATTAAGTTTAATCTTTATCTATTATTTATGAAACGCACATGCAATAGTGCGTTAAGTGAACTGTCGCAGTTATGTCGATAATATTTTAAAAAACTGAAAAATAATCTTTTTTTTATTAACAAAACAGAGGGGCTCAAACGTAGAGTTTCAAATAATTAAATGTATTTCGAGTTTAAGGTCATAAGGTACCTTAGGTATTTGAAACATTAGTTGTTTTATACATAATTTTTTTCTGTTTTTGTGAAATGAATGTGTAACCTATCTATTGGAAACCGTCTGTTAGTTATGATATCAACTGACATAAATATTTTAATGACGAGCCCATTATTCCTATGTCGCCTTCGATAAAATCCAATAGTCTTCCTTATTGCAAATCCACTATAGTTGCCTGTGTAGGCTGTAATAAAAGAGGTTTAAATGCGTGTCCAGGCCCAGACTACATGGTACAGTCGTATATCATTATGTTTACGACGCCGTCAACTATCCTTTCTATTGAGTCTTAGATCATGCACACAGACAGACTAATTCCTGAGGAAATCACGCATAACACAACATTTAACTAATAGCTACTAATTATAGAAAATGTGCTTGGTGAAATCTAGTAGCAATTTTATGATACTTGTAATAAATAGAAAATGATTCTTACAATACATTATATAATATATAATTAACTAAGTGGGTATCAAAGAATAGGATTCCGATGTCGTAAATGAATCAGTCAATTATTTTTCACAATTTTGTACAAAGATTTTCAAGTTAGCGAATATTACAAGTCTCTATAACTCGACAAATAATAAAGTTATCTAAGCCGCCTATTAAGAAGTCAGCCTTTAGACCCTCTCTACATAAATGTGAGCATTAGTTATGGGATTCAGAAATCTTAAATTTATTCTTACAGAAAAAACAAAATCAGTTAAACTACCACACAAAATATTTTTCTTATTTTACATTAGAGCTTTGTCCACTTATTAAAACAAAAAGAAAGAGATAGAGAGAGAGAGAGAGGGAGTTATTTTTAAAAGAACTTTTATAATATTATGTAGTTATAGGTATTGATTGAATACATACGATTTTACATCCATTCAAAATTATGTTAAAAAGTTATTAGGTACTTATTCATTTTAATTTCTATACTACAGTTAAGTTTGATATTTTGTTAAACAGTCGAGATTACTTAGCCTACACCACGTTTTCCCTTGCTAAAACAATTCTAATTTTTCTTTGCTTAGAAGATCTCCAAGGCATTGGCTATTGCACAATATGTTGGGTCATTTGCCTTTACGATATCTGAAGGGGAGTTTAAAAAATCAATTATGTATTAAAAAACACACACTGGGTTATAAATCGTACTATTACAGCCATTCAATCAACCAAATAAAGACATACAAGATCTGCTAACCGTAACATTCCGTTGCTTTTCAACTGGTCGTGTTTTTGCGCAAACCACTTGATCGTTATATATCTACCATATTGTATATTTTTATATCTTATAATTATTTAAAAAGTGAAAGATATTATCATAATGACTCTTAACATGAGTCGTTATGTTAATAATAAACACGTTTTGCAACGAAATCTCGAATAGAGACTTGATTAGAATATAAAAATAATTATTATTGCAAATTTTTACTTTCGTTTTATAAACTATCTCATACTTATATATTATGATACAAATTATAATATACTATAATTCAATATTTAATGCAATTTTTGAATGTTTAACGGTTTATATTTTTAATACAGAGGGGCGAGGGCAAACCAGCCACCTGGTATAGGTATTTTTAAGTACCAGGATATAGAAAAAAATTGAACACAAACAAATTTCATACAATTTTAAAGTCAGGAATGAAATTATTTAAACAATGCGACGTTAAAGAAAATAGAGAGTTTTCAAACTTTTATTTCGAGAAATTTTAACAAGAACAAGATTATTATAATGTTATGAGTGCATAACATTCTATTTCTTTACAGTGGTAAGGCAATAAATGTAACCAAGAATATACACTTTTTAGTTCCTTTAAATTTTTACTTAAAATGTTTTGTATAGATATAGATAATATGCATTATAAATATTTTTATATCTACATTTAAATTATTTATTATAACGTCTTCAGTCTAGCTCGGTATAGGTATTATTTCCAAGATAGGACAAATATAATAACACATTTTTATTAAACAAATAAAAAGAAAGAATACTCACGAAAAGTTTATTCAGTAAAACGGCTCGCTGCTTTCAAAGCACAATTCCGTGGTGTTTGTTCATTGTAAATATGTAAATGTGAGTTTGCGCGGGACACAGTGTCCATGCGTACGGATGGTGTGAAGAGCGAGGACGCACTAAGTGGATGTCTTAGGCTCTGTGATGCGTGCAGCGTGATGCACGTGCCCACACCGGTTTCATATTAACGAATCTTTCGTCTGCAAACAACGCTTTTGGATTTTGATTAGCAGGCTATAAGACTTCATTGTTGTAAACATGAACCATAAAATTGATTTAAAACCTATCGCGCACATACACTAGTCTATGAATAAGACAGGCTGCGTTTTGATGTCCTTCGTAATTTAGATTAATTTAGAAACATAAAATTGCAGGATCTTAATGAAGATATTGCTTATTAGGTACCCTTTTTTTTTTTTTTTTTTTTTTTTTTCGA
>DWAJ01003518.1:0-14639 GCA_018238005.1 Eurema mandarina
GTCGGCGGGCGGCTGCAGCGCCACGCGCGCGCCCCGGGCGGCCACGCTCTGCGCACAGACATACATACACTTATATACATAATAATTTGTCATGACTAAAAAACTTAATTTTCCTGAAAGTCCTGAAAGTAGCTATCTAGTTATGCGATTAAATGTAGAGGCTAGACTTTTCATAGAATGGCTGATTAAGCTTGTTGGCTGCGACAAATACAATGACATGTCTAAGGTTGTTTTTCAGGTATGATTAGCTTAATTAAATTTCTAATTTCGACTAACAGTAGAACATTTTACTTTAATATAAATAAAGAAATTTGGTCCTTCGAGCCGGGCGAAAATCTATCCAAAACAGACCGAATTAAATCTGCCCCATTGAAGGCGAATCCAACATCCAACAACTGCCTCCTTCTCTTCCGAGGAGTAAAAAAAAGATGGATCGTCACTCACGTCCTTCTCCCAGTCGTAGGGGTCGGAGTCCCGGATGCCCCGGCGGCGGCAGCAGCGCTCCAGCAGGCCGGCCAGCAGCGTGTAGTCGGGGCAGTCGGCGTACTCCAGCGCCTGCACGTGCTCCAGGAACTGCCGCAGCTCCGACGGCAAGTGCTTCAGCAGCAGCCGGTGGTCGTACTTCTCCTTCATCAGGCCCACCTGCGCACACACACACATCACTACTGGTATCAAGCAGACCAGGAGTCGAACTCAAAACTATAGTACAGTAAAAGGCAAAATTACAGCTAAGGATTTGACCAGTACTTATTTTCTAGCACTGCACATGTAATTACATGTATCTAACAAAAGCAATACTTAGTAGGTACTTTTGAAAGTTCACGATATAATATGACTAAAGAAAGATGTAGTTCTGTAAACATTCAACGTTAAGCATTATTCCGCATAATGCTATAATTGAAAAACTAGGTTTACATTCTATCGTTGTACTGAATTACTAGACCGAATTTAACAAATGAAGAATCAAATTATTCGTAATACTGCGCGCTATAAAAAAACAGTTATTATACATTCAGCTTATAGTCTACTAAAGGATTGCCAGACGTCATTATTATTGAGTACCAATTTTTTCAACTCCAGTTCCTCAGCAAAACTCGGTGGTACAAGTGTAGTGCGCACATGTAACGTAAGGTGAGGCAGGGTGCGGTCGGGTGGGGTGGGGTGGGGTAGGCGAGGGGTAGGTCGCTCACCTGCTCCTTGTCCTTGATCTTGCGCCAGGGCAGCTGGCCGTTGACGAACTCGACGAGCATGTAGAAGAGCGACCACAGGTCGTCGTGGCGCCCCATCTCCTTGTTCTTGTGCGCGTTGATGGACGCGTAGCGCACCGTGCCTGCGCGCGCGCACACAAATCATACACGTTACTGACACATTAGACACAGGAAGAAAGAAAGAAAAAACTCACGACTAACTAAGATGAAGAACCATACAGTATCAGAACCATACAGTAGTAGGCGTCACATACATATTATTATATTATCATCGTTTTATATGAAAATAAATAAATAATCATTTAAAATTCAAATGAAAGTGACAGACAATAAATATTTCTAATTAAACTACTTTTTAATAATTGTATTCAAATGTTAATTTATAATTATGCACTCTTATCATGAACTATAACAACAAGAAACATTAGACCATAGACCAGCAGTGTACTACATATGCATACTACAGTAGGAGTGTTGTAATCTCATCTAATGTGATGTGGTTTGATATGGTGTGGTATGTTATGATATGATATAGTAATATGTGATATAGCGGTATATGATAAGATGTGATGTGTTGTGATACGGTGTGATTTGATGTCTTACAGTGTGATATAGTGGTTCACAGTATTGTGTGATATTATACAGTGTTATGTGGTGTGATACGGTGTGATACAGTGTGATGAGATGTGATGAGATGGCGGTTACCGCGGAAGCCGGCGGCGGCGCGCGGCGGGCGCACGGCGCCGGCGCTGGTGGTGTACTGGCGCGCGAGCCCGAAGTCCAGCATGTACACGCGCCGGCAGTTGCTGGGGTGCCGCCCGATGCTGAAGTTGCTCTGCAGCCACACACGCACATATATACACATACAGCGTTTACCAATTATAGCACTAGAGCGCATTATGCGGCATAATGCTTAACTTTGTATGTATCAACTACATCTTTCTGTATTCATAAATCGAGCACTCTCAGAATTACTAAGTAGTGCTTTCGATTGATGTCTGCAATTTGACATTGATCGAAATGTCGCACTATGCCCTGTAATTAGGAAACGCTGATACATACCATTTATACTATTGTCTAAAAAGCCTAGTCTTATTTTTATTGTTATAATTTCTTTGAATAAGCACTACAAATTTGTAAGTATGATCGCTATGACCATAATAAGAAGATAAATCAAATTTATACATTATTATTTTATTAAACAAAACAATAAATTAACTTTTTCACATATGAAAGCTTAAAGCTCCAACAATTAAAAATTAATCAAAACAGATTTAAACTAAACTTGATATTATTTTATTCTACTTTTCTTTCTCTTATTATTCCAAGTCCATTAACTTGGAATCGTAAGTATTAAATGCGTTTATTAAAAATAACAGTTTACTCACCGGTTTAATATCTCTATGCAGGAAACCCACTGAATGTATAGAATCTATCGCCTTCAATATCTGCAACCCCAGACTGAAACAACGATATTTTATTGTACACAAACTGTGGCAATATCGGGTTAAAAAGAATACTATAATATAGGTCTTATCTATAAGACTAATATTAGCTAAAAAATTTTGTGTGATTGAACAGAGACTTTGATATCGTAAAAGATTGGCAATATATTCGACTTTGTTGACCTTAATTAAATTTTATAACTCAAGATTTTAATAAATGTTGAATTAAAAAATTGTTAAAGTTATAGTTAGCATTTACGACAGTTGTGTCGTTTTGTTTAAATTATTTAATATGTTAATAATGCTTCTTTTATAGTAGGTGTCTCTGATTGTGCGTGTACTTGCGTGCATACGTGTGTGCGTGTGCGCTTACCGCAGCGTGGTGGAGAGCGAGAAGGCGCCGCGCGGCTGCGCGCGCCGCAGCTCGGCCAGGTTGCGGCCCTGCAGCTGCATCACCACGTAGTTGAAGCGCGCGTTGCGCCCGCACCCGATGAAGCGGCACACGTGCTCCTTGCCTGCGACACCGTCACGTCACATCACATTATATGTAACTATAAATATAAACTTGTAAGCTCTGTGCGATTGATACACTTTCACGTCTAACCAATCGGCTTATCTATATATATAAAAGAAAGTCGTGTTAGTTACTTCACTCCATCCATCCATCTAGCACTCACCCTGCAACTTCTTGAGCACGGCCACCTCCATCTTGAGCACCTGCTTGGCCTGGCGCGCCGACTCCACCTTCAGCGCGACCTGCTCCTGCGTCACCAGGTCCAGACCCTCGTATATTTCACCGAAACCACCTCCGCCTATCTTCTTTATTACCTAATAAGTGGGGAAATGTTTTCAAACGTTAGAAAAATAAGACTGCATTATATTTTAATTAATTCATGCTTTCCTTTCATTCAGTCTTCATTGAAAAAATAAAATAGCAAAGTTCCAAGTTGAAGCGATGATCTTTAATCATACAATTACATATTTATAAAACATACTAGCTGTGTCCCGCGGTTTTACCCGCGTATTTCCCGTTCCCGGGGCAATACCGGGATGTAAGCTATCCTATCTTTTAAGTTGGATCAAACTGCACATGGTGTGCAAATTTTATTATAATCGGTTAAGTGGTTTAGGGGTCCATTGAGGACAAACATTGTGACACGAGATTTATATATATTAAGATTGGTTCTTACATGCGGATCTTAGTGACAGGATTCAGATTTTTACCAAACTTCTCTATTACGCAACCATAAAAATAAAACAAATGTCAGACTTAGAATCTAGACTATATCTCTAAAATGTTTCATGAAAATCGGTCCAGTGGTTGTAGACTATTATGCAAACATAATATAGAGAGACTAGACTAGTTTTTCAAACTAGACACGAATATCTCTTATTTTCCTTATAACAAGTGCAATTATTTTTTAATTATTTATGACGTTACGGCTTCACAAATGTCGGGTCATTAAAGTTTATGGCAATATTGTCATAAAGTTGTTTATAGGTAAATCACGGATATATAATCCATACTAATATTATAAATGCGAAAGTAACTCAGTCTGTCTGTCTGTCTGTCTTTCCATCATGCTAAAACTACTGAACCGATTAGAACGAAATTTGGTACACAGATGGTCTAGAGCCTGTGATTAAACATAGGCTACTTTTTAACTGGAAAAAAGGGTTACAAGGAGGGAAGGTCAAAGTTTATATAAAAGTCCACGCGGACGGAGTCGCGGGTAACAGCTAGTATATAATATGTATTAATGAAACTACACCTAGTAAGTTATAATATTAACATAAAATATTAGAAATAAAATTGCGAAATATATTTTTTGTAAATTTTCATTACTTTGTGTAAACGTACTATACGAAAGATGTCTAAGTTTGAAAGAAAAAGGTAAGTACAGCATCCTTCAAACTTTAGCTTGTTACAGGTTAAATAGAAAACCTAATACTTACGAGAAAGATAAACATGGAACTATCTGTAATTTTTCAAGTGAAAGCGTAAAACTGTAAGAAGATATTTTAATCCGTACTTGCACAGCAGTTATTTGCACTTCTTTAGTTTATACAAGGATTTTTCTACATTTATCTCTTTAAGGCTTTCATACGAAAGAGATTAACTATACTATACTGTGTTGTACATGTAGTATATGTAGTAAATTTAAGTAATATCATATTTTTGTTTAGCAGCTTGAGGACTACTTATTTTGCTTTATTCTGCTCCCAAAGGCCTGAAAAACTTCATTAAAATTGTTAGTACAACCATAAATCACCTGCAGTAGAATACTATTTAGCTAACTTATTTGATTGGCTAGACGGGAATATCAAATGGAATCTCAAATGCCTTCATACGAGGCGGAAGCATTATGCAGCTGTCGACGAGGGCCCTACGGCTTTACGGAGGTGTATTGTACGATCTCCGGAGACGTTGCTTAGGATAAGGCACTCAGCTAATTGCTATTAATTAACTACGGCATGATGTATCCACCGGTATGGACGGTTTATGTATTTGTGTATTTGCTATTTTGTAGTTTAGACATGAAACTATTACGCGATTTGGAAAGTTCTAACACCTTTTTTGTGCATTACATATACGTGCACAATTAAAAATGTACAAAAGGCGTCCTAAATTGTTAAATAGCTATCTCTTGCAAGCAACCTGACTGGTATGGACTTGACAGAGATGAAGACATTAAAATATTGATTTATTTAGTACCTATTTTAAAGCTTATAACACTATAACTACACAAAACGATACTAAACCAAATTATCGAAATAAATGTTCAATATCTTTATTCACTTAGAGCTCTCGAATGTACTAAACAAAACAAATCGATACACTGGCAGGCTGGTAATCTATTGTATTGCGAATGAACTGAATTTCCTCGCTGTATTAGATAAAGCAAGCCATATTCATACGGTTTTTACACAAAGCCCACATCCTCTTCCTTATCATTTTCGTCTAATTTAGTTTCCTCATTTTTCCTTTTATATTTTACATGCAGACATTTCCTGCCAACGAAATTTATAACGCCATATATTATACTTGTATTTGCATTATCTTGTTTTTCTTAACAATGAATATGTTCACTTAACAGAATTAAAGAATTTTCTACGAGATGTTTTTTATACTTATGACTCTATCCTTTTGGTATTGCTTTTCAGCAAATTAATTGCATAATTCTCTCAATATTTTATATTAATAAATTCAATCATTTTTCATCCTTTAAATATCGGCTTCAATCATTTCCGCGCTGAATATTGTAATCTCAAGTATTTGCGCCAAATTAAAGCCATACAATCAAATATTTTGATTGCTTATCGATCTAAAATGGTTGGAGCATGGACAAGCTTAAAAAGGAGACGAGTTTTGCTTATATATTATTATACATTATTTAAATAAATTGGAAAAACAGCAGACTTAGAGCAGACAAGACAAACTAATATTTCCATTTTTTCCAGAATGGTTTTTGTTGGAACTTATTTATTGTGAATTTTTTATCTGCATTTAAAAATGCGTCAATAAGTAAGTAGATATTGTTATATCGTTTTTTTTATGAGAATATAATTGTGCTTTAGTGGGTAAAACTTTATAATAAACCAATAAAAATATAACAGTATTTCTTTCTTTTTGCGTTTCAAGATTCTATAGATATAATTAATGTCAATCAATGGTAATACGGCTTTTATTCTACGGTCCACTTTTCGCTTGAACCGAAATTTCAAACAAAATTAAAACAGTTACTAGAAAAGAAACAAAATGTAGGTCAAGATCAAATTACGCCTTTTGTAAAATTTATGAGTGAGTAATTATTCGGACTGAACTCATATTTCACAAGTATATTTTTGAACACGAATCTTCAGGCTGGATTTCCATTGGTATAAAATAATTTCGAATACTAAGGAATGCGTGGAATTATTCTAGAACCTGTTTAATCTTTAGGAAAGCCGTTGATGCGGTAGATGAATGTTACATGAAAGTGTCACTATGACATTAACATTAATAAAACAAGCGTTTCGAAGTAGCCACGCTTGACGACCCAAAACGAAAGGTTGACATGCTAAATTAAATTTGAAAACTCCACATTAATATTTTACATTTCATCCCTAACCCGTCCTCTTTTCGCAAGCCCCTTGTTATAATGTCGCGGGCGGATCTGGGTCACCGCAATTATGCTTCAGACGCTTGACGCGATTTAATTTATCTAACAAATTAATTCACTTGTACTTGCATACGATACATTAATGTTTAATATTACCGAACCCAGGCCTTGGACGAAACATACTTGATTTAGTGAATATCGTTTCGATTCGGGTAAATGTCTTAAGCGTTCCTTTCAAGTTTGAGTATAAAGCTAATAATAAATTAATTCATTCAATTCATAATAAATTCAATAATACTTGGTATCAAACTGGCAATTATAATGACAAGTTAATAGTACAACCCACGCAAATTTCGATATTACATTATGTATTAGAAACATTATATCCCTTGAATAAGTATTGTTTATTCATGTCTGATTATGATTATTTTTACTAAGAATTTTGTTGATTGACACTACTCGTATAGCAGACAACCGAGCAGGAGGTTGATCCGGTAGAAAGTAACCACATCCACCCTCAAAAATTTTCAAAATTAGGACGCAAATGTATTACCTATCTTTGTATGGGAATAGTAAATATGGTAAACAAGAGTGGGAAGAAAAATATAAGCCTCCGATTCATTAACTAACCTGCCAGCCTAAATCTTAGTTGATATCTTAATTGAGATATTGTAACATATAAACGAGAAATATCTGCCCACATAAAAAATAAATTCATAAATAACTGACAATAACAAAAACGACACAAACTGACTTTAAATCAACAACAGGTCAGTAAAATTAAAAAAAATGTTCTGTTATCAAAGAAAATACAAAATGTTTTATGTCAAACGTAACTTACCTCGTAGCGTGAGATAGAGTATTGAAAATGTTATAAAATAAATTAGTATTAGGCACGGCCGATGTGAACGCTCGAGGGCCAAGATAACCGTTTCACGCAAACTTTCTGTAAACGATCTACTCAATTTATGAACTTGACCTAATAATACAATTTAATTTTCACAAATTTAAGTCGATCTGACATTAGATGACCTAGTGCTTTGGGACGTGCGATGCGTGTATATATAAAACAGAATGTTAAAATAAGGTATTTCTTATCTATATAGGGCCTAATTTAATTAACAATTAAATTATTTTCTATAGCTACAGATAAGGGATATTAGCTCCCCCACAACATAACCCTTAAACGTTTTTCGTTAAGCCCAGAAAACCTTAGCTGTTAAGTTTTTAGTATAATATTATAATGACCTGCCAGTTGCCAAGGCATCATAATATTTGTATCATTAAACATATTTAATTTTTTTTCACATACAGATGTTGATTAATTTTAATTAAGTAATTATAACTTACAATCGTCAGAATTATAAGAAAAATAATAAATTATATATTTCTGTATTTATAATATACAAAAATGGCAACATACACGCTCATGGCCAAATTAAAGTGACGGCCGGCGGAACTTCGTAAGTTGCTAAAGTCGAGAAGTCATCGCGAATCTCACAAAAGCAAAGTAATTCGTAAAGTTAGGCAGCCGATGAAGTGCAGCCAGTGACCCAGAAACATGGAAGCCCGTGCCAAGTTTTTCAATAAGAACTCGTGAAGAGTTGATGAGCAAGTCCTCATTACTGTGGACCAAGCGTGATTGTCGCTTGTCTTCCACTGTTTACACGTGAAAAGTTTTAATGAACATACGTAGAATATATTTGTAGCGACGCACCACGCCTTAAAGTAGGTCGAGCTAAAAATCCGAAAGTTACCTAGGAAGCGTGTCTTATTTTCAGCTCGTAGCATGCACGGAGTTTTATAAATATTGTGAACAAAACTTTTTTTTTCATATTTTAAAATACTTTTTTGTAGTTATTTCGTCTTCAAAGTTACTAGTACATGAATTTGCTATTATTACACCGACGGAGACCCTTATGATTGATAGTTAACCTCTAATGACACTTTTTAATATGTATATAAATTGCTGTCTATTTACAAGTCTTGAATGTTATAGATGAACTCGATAAGGACAATACATGGACCAATCAAAGCACTCTATTCAGTCTCGTGTAAAGACGTAAGCTCGAAATAGGTTTATACAAACACCCTCTCAGAGCCCATAAGCTACAACACCTCATCAAACTACTTGTAAACGCAGAGTTCTAGAAGCTTCTATTTATGAAAACTAAAATTAAAAATAGTACTGCATTGCTTATTAAATAGGTACTCCTAGCGAATGTATTTGGATTATATTCAAAATACGACAGCCATCTTCAAAGCAGCTTCATATTTTAATTTAGAGACTTTCAGTTGTTATTAAAGGCATATTTATCTTCAGATATTTATAAAGCTATTTCAAAAACTCTCGACATTTCGTCATTGTTATTTTACGTGCCACAATAGGAAGTTCTCAAACAACCGGAACTCTTTTGTTTATCTTTTTCACCCATGTTTTAAAGCTTGTATTTTTGAAGGTGTTGTTTATATGCGAAATTACTTGTAATCAATCAATAGTTTGGTCATATTCATTTCATTAATTCCAAGCGTTACAACAAACCCTTCAGTACAGAAAATTTAAGATGGTTACAGTGAATAGCTTTTAAAGAAGTAATAATAAACAATGTTTATACATGAAAGTAAGTACTGGGTGCGGAAAAGGCAGTCCCACTCGAGCCTCCGTTCCTTGAAATCCTTTTACAAAGTTTTAATTATAATAACTACTATTCTGGAGTTCTATCTTCAGTTTTGGTTGGAATTTAAATCTTTATCTCTCTTTACTTAAACGTACGTGATAAAGTTAAAAAAGCGCAACCTCTCGCTTTTAGTAGAATTTAATATGAAACTCTGAATGATATCAGATACTTTGAAACACCTTCATATGAACAAAAAACAAAAATTTTAATAAAATAGGTGAATATTTAAATATAATTTGTTATGAAGCAAACGGGAGGTATATTAAGGTTACTTTGGAAAAAAGCAACTTTATGTTAATGAGCCTAAATCATTTTAAAGCTTTCGCATGAAAAACTGCCTAAGCTTAATAAAAAATAACATTGTAAGACTTTAAAGGCAATTAATCTTTATATAATCTCGGGTAACAATTTCGTTTGCGAACGTGGATAGCTTAATACAGTATAAATTACATTGTTAATAGATTTGTATTTTTCTTTAATGTTATTAAAATACCTAGCTGAAGTATTTAAATTCAATTATTCATGCCTAAAACAACACTAATACTACAACTCAAAATATGTATTTTACTTTAACATAACAAATGAGTTCATTATTTGTGACGTATTTGAAATGCCAAACATAGGCATTTACAACAGTGTATACAATATTATTTGTAATAAAATTAATGTAGAACAATATTACATAATGTATTCAATAACAAACTATAGTCTATGCTATAAATATCAGGTTATTTATAAATTGTCTATGTTATATCGTTTGAAAACTTCTTAATCTAATGGATATTTTTAGTAAAGAAAGTATCTATGAAATCCTAATGCAATTCTCTTTATGATTATGTTCAACGATTTAACTTGCCATATTCTGTTCTTTGTAAATTACTCGCTCAGCGTTCAACAGTAATATTCACCTCACATGCAAATCCCAGCTTCATGTATTATATAATATACTTACCACCGACTTAGTAAAAAATACAATACATATTTATTTAATTAGAGATTTATTTAAATTTAGGGCAGCCTTAATAAGTTCAGCTGTACTTAATAAACATAACGATATTTAATGAATAGCATTACCACATTAACATCCAATTCTAAATAGAGCAAATAAAGACATGATATAATATTACAGTTGGCATTTCCCGCAAATGACGTAGCCGACATGGCATGGCTATTCTCATGAATGCAGTTAATACACAGTGGCAGGCAATAAAGCAAGCCATTGTGCGCGTAACACTCTATTGTCTACTTTCATGGTTGTTTCTCGTATATTGGTATAAATGATGCAGACATTTGGCCGAGGGCGCGGGTTCATTGCTAACGTAAATTCGACACTCCTCTTGCAACTGACACTATTGTTTGCTACGTTTGCGCTGTTGTGATAATATTTTGGTGGAAACGTGAAATAGGATTATAGTTTTTTGAAATACGTTAGTTTTACATTAATTATTACTATAACTACACATTCGATGAGATTTCTTTCTGAAGACATCCTCGGCAATTATGTTACCGAATTAAACGTATGATGTTCGATTTATTTCTGTAATAGATAGTCGAATAAAACAAATATGTTTCGTATATATTTAATTAAGTTATAAACCGCAATCAAATATTTAATTATAATTAAACAACTTGTGCCTTTATTTAGATTGAAATATTTGTTTCTCTGAATAAAACACTATCTATTCAAATATCCCAGTCCGTATATAAAGAAAAACTTACACAATTTCAAAACGCTTATAAGTTGTTAACCTAGTTTAACGCAAAGCTTTAAAAAATATAACTTTCAATCTTACCTAGAGACATAAAGCGCTTTATAAATTATGCAAGCTTGGAGGATAGAACAAGTCTATAACGGCACTTAACTAATAAGAGCAGGTGCATATTACTGGCCACGACAATATTGCCAAGTTAGACATCTATCAGAACTTTGTAATTGGAGTATTCTTCAATCTGTGTGGCGACCGAGCATTGTACTACAAACATTTATTACAAACTAGTAACGATAGGTATAAACAGCGGAGTGTCATGTAAATAAGGTTCTTACTCGCTTCGCTGTCATTTCCGAAAGCAACCCGCAATATGAGCCCGAGAAAGTTAAATCGCGACAATTTCCATTTATATGGCTGTCATAAGCCATGTAGCGTGGCTTTGTCTAGATATTAAACAATAGTTGCACGCTCTTAATACTTGCTTTATCACAACCTCTCAGCTCCTTGGATTACTTTGCTAAATTAATTCTGCACAATTGACGACGCCGCGGTCGCTCGGATCTTCGTATGCTACAAATTAACTCCACAAGCTGACCAATTTGTTGGGTAACTTTATTTGCAGAGGTACATACTATTACATCCATGTTGGACTACAATATTTTTAATTATAAACAAGGTTGGAAACATTGGTTTCGTTTTATTTAATATTTAGTTATTTAAATAACGATGATTAATATTTGTATAGTACCTTTACATGTAGGTAGATATCATAGTTTAAAAATAGAATGAAATTAGCTTTATCTATTTTCAGATACATATAAACAATTCAATAAAATTAAAAAACCGATTTTAAACAGTTTAAATAGTTCGTGTTTAGAGTTTTAAAATCATTTCCAAAGCTTAAATTAAAACCCGTTCAAACATTCAAAAACTTTTTAACTTTCTGAATATGTAATTTGATTTTAAATTAGCTGCCTTCGCGGTTTAAAATATTCACACGAATGAATATGTGACCTCTAACATTCGTTTTGTGGTAAAAACTTGACTGATGCAAAGTGAAGCAGATTGAAAGCATGAACGAAAACTGTTAAAATTAAAGTATAATATTCATTATGATTAAAAACACTCATTGCTAACGAATAATAGAAGATTAAGCTTTAACAAACTGTTTAAAAAAATAAATCGCTATTTTAAAAACTTAGTTACTTCAAACAAAAGTATTACTCGCGCTTAATCAAACAATTTATTTTTAATAAGCTCTTTGTCGTGTATCAATTTGTAATACAATCATTTATATAATTGCTTCTATTGGAAAACGATTAGTCTTACTCTCATTACAAAGCTTGCACTTCCCTCGTCTTGCTTGAAAGCATTCTCGCACTTATTTTCATTCAACGATCCATCTTGCACTAATTAAAAATCAATACTATTGTTTTGTTTGCATAGTGCTAATGAGAAAGAAAAGTAATAGCCAAGGAAACGTGCTTTGTTTAATTTTAACTTTTCAATAGTTACTTATCGTCTTAAAGAGAAAGAAACTTAGGATACATTACTATAAATTTAAATATATTTACCGTCCGTTTAATTAACTGCGTACGTTAAATCACGTTTAATTGCATAAATCTATTTTAAAAAACGTTTTTGGATTTTTCTTTTACTTAGTTATATAATTGATATTAGTATTACGTGGGTATTCCTATTAAAATTTTAAGCATTTTGTATTTATAAAACTTTGTAACAAATTTCGTGAATGCTGGTATTTCTGCTATAAAAAGTTAAAGCAGATATGTATCACTCCTTGTTTATGACCAACACTTGAGCCACTTATGGCGTGGCTAGAAAAATTCATAGCACTCTGAAATATGAAAGTTGAAATAGGTATGTTGCGACGCGTCGTGGATGCAGTATATTCGTAAAGGTGAACCGCACAGGAAGGCTAATAGCACTCTCGAGATAAGAGGGATTACAAAATATGACTCGGAAAGCTACACTTGGGATTCGCTTTATGTGCGACCCTGGTGATGCTCAGGAACTAGACCTAAATAAAAACATACTAGCCATACATAATTCACATTGCCGTTTGCTTAAACTAGCACTTAGTGGTACACTCGACGATCAGTGCGAGAGCATGAAACGCAGGAAGATGCTGCGATTACGAGACCGTTTAGTCTGTGAGTGATATCGAGAAACACTCTCAAATTACTTCTATATTTGTGTTTAGCCTTTGTTATACTAAATAAAGATTACTGAGCTTATTATATATTGGCTGTTACCCGTTTATATATTGCACCTTAATCCTCTAATTTCCTAGCAAATAAATGTATGTACTATGTATTGCAAAATTTATATTTTATGCTATTAGATATGATGTTCAAATGATGAGTAATAATATTCCGTTTATTAATCCACAAAAGCTTATTAAATATATTACAGCGACAAAAGTTTCAACAAAACAATAATAATTATTCCCAAATTGATTGTAAGCGTGGATATTTCAAATTTCATAAATTAATTTAGTTTGTAAATTAATCAGTGTGTGACGATTGAAATAAATAGCAAAGAAAATCTACGTATTGTAACAATGTAAATATGATTGTAATGAAAACATAGATCTTTAGACTATTATATAAATTGAACTAATATTATAAACTCATATTGTAAACTATTATTAACCTTGGTTTCCGAAGCATATATTAACATATTATAAACCTTCATCTTGAATTACTCTATCTACTTGTATGTAGAAAAAAACAGTACCCATTGCGTTTTTCCTTGTTTTTAAAGATCTAAGCATTCATAATTACGGACATACACCGGAGAGTGTTTTTTAAGACAATGAACGAACAGCATTTAAGTGTCGTTTTAATGTTAAACCTAATTTCGATTTAATTTTTAAATATTGCACTTCATAAAACATAACATATTATTTCACCTACTACAAAGGAATCTCAGTAAATTATAACATTGCATTGCTAAAAATAAATTGCAAATAATACTTACCAACATAGCCTTCGAAGTTCGTTTATTAATATTCCTAACATGAGCCGAGTAAATCCCCACAAAGTCGGATTTCAGAATTTCGGAAAAATAAAGAGCAATCTCTTTTTAAAAACTCCGTTCAGCGAAATACAATTCTTCGCGGACGTGCTATAAAATTTCCTAAGGTTTAATCACAGTATATCCCGTACTATCCCGGTTTCGAGTTGAAACAAATACAGTTGAGAAATCGGAGAAACAAAAACGATTTCGTGAGCGTACAGCGTACGTTCGTGAAAATACGACTAAATCATAATTCATCCCTTTTGTTACATAACATCATTTCTGAGAGTGTTACGTGTTTTTAAACGTAGAATTTAAATTTTATTCAAGACTAGCAGCCCGCCCCGGCTCCGCACGGGAATTATAAAGGTATTACAGATCTTACGCAAATACACTTTTGATGGATATGATTGAATTTGAACTTTGTACAGCGGTAATAAGATCTATAATCGACTAT
>DWAJ01003519.1:0-14638 GCA_018238005.1 Eurema mandarina
TATCATCTTGCAAGTGTACTGTATCGTGTGAGTATTTTCAGTTCAGTATAACTAACGACTATATTAAAAGCAAATTGATTTAAATTTAAATTGGGTATAGTTCGCGTCACGAATGTTTAGCGCTGGACGAGAATAGCTGCGCATCGGTAGAATCGCGCTCGTAATTGACGTATTGGTGCGAGAAAGACAACACGACTGAGGAACCAATCAACGCTCGCGTACCCGACGATCACGCGCCCCGCGCGCCGTGCCGTCCAAACGATACCTTATTTTTGACTTCTGCGCAGGTTTCGTTCAGCGCTAAAGATTCGTGACGCTACTTATAACTGCTAGTTAAAATGTCAACTTTATGGTCGGATTCTAAAAACGGGATGAAGTCTGCACAATTACTGCACGTGTTACTGTGTTCACAGTTCAGACTGGGCATGACTGCGAATTGGACTGCACAAGCCTAGATTGCACAGACTAGATTAAACGTGTCGACCGATTGTAAAACTTTAGTCTCTAAATATTATAAATATATCAAATCTAAAATAAAAAAATTATAAACCCAGGTAGTAGCTTATAATATAATAATACAGAATTATAATTCCAATACCTAATTTTGAGTAAATGGTTCGTTTCCATTTGAATACAAATAAATATCGTGTCTTCAAAACTTTAGACAACTTTAGATACGGTAATTCAATTACAATATTTTAGTCTATGGCTTCTTTCTATCTATATACTTATGATTGTTTATATCTACCTACCCGGACTGTGAACGTATACGCAGCAACAAACAACGCCAATCGTTCCAAAATTAAAAAAAAAACAAAAACGACAAAAAACCGAAAAAAGTCCTTTACAAAAACCATAGACCAAAGAGCGTAGCTAATACATAATTCAGATATATTGTACTCTATGGCCCCATATGCGTTGTATCGAAGAAAAGAAAGTGCAGGTAGCGAGTAGCGAGTAGGATTTATTAGATCGTAACAAGGGGTCGGCCATGTCAGTCGCGGGGCTCGAAAAAACCATCGCCCGTCTCAATGCGCTCCAGGAATACTCTATATTAGTCATCGCGTGCTTTTAATATGAGCTGGTAATCCTATGGAACGTTATTTGTGTTCAAGTGTTGTAGAATAGTGGCAGTATCTATTATTTATGGATAGTTTAATAAGTATTTAAGTTGTACGTAATAATTATAAGATGGAAATTTAACTTAACAATGCAAAAACATAAACAATGTTAGTTATCGAATAAAATTGCATCGGTACCAGAGGAGTTTGTTTCATATAAATATCGGACTAAGAAGAACCCCATGTGTTAATCGTGATTACTGGGCTAATGAGTCTTAACATCTTATGACTCAAAGTGGGAAGCGTCAATATAGTGTACCCCTGCCCGGAGCAAAGTTCTGGGTGGCACTTCATTGGTTATGGGCTGGCGTTTCTCTTACCATCAGGAGGCAAGCTCGTCTCACCACTTGATAGAATAAAAAAAAAAGAGCTTAATCTACCTCTAAGCCATACTTCAGCCGAATTCGCTAAGTAGTTTTTGCGTAATAGAGCAACTAACGTTTTATATACGTTCTCGAAAACTTTCTCCTTTGTAATATTAGCAGGATATTAATTAATATAAATCGTTTGAACAGTTATAGCTCCCAAATCAAGTAGTCAATCATGGAAATACCTATAGAATTTTTAAATTTGCTCAAAAGAATGAATTGGATAGAATAAAGGGCTTTTTAAAATAAAAACACGTACAACGCGACGTCTTTTCGATAATATGATTGTGATGGCACGTGCTCCAACAGCTCAATCCAGCTTTATTCCAAACTATAAATTATTAACTCGAAAATCCTGACACCTATTTACTGGAAATGATAAAACTTTGTACTATGGTAATTATTTTATAATGGATCAAGCAGTTGTTCTTGTATCTTTAATTTCTTAATTATACATATTTAAGTTGTATTTCCTGTTGATTATTAAATGTATTTTCATTTTTTAAGTGTTGCCATTAAGATCTTAATTAGGGTGATGATTTTTGCTGATTAGCCCCATAGTGTCTTTTTTATCTTTAGTAGTAAATTCTTCGACCAAATTCCCAAATTTTTTATTTCTATACTTTATTATTCCCGTTTTACCATAAGTTTTTTAAGATTCAGTTTAACATAGCTGTATTGATTAAGAAACTGCGACAAACTCAAGTGCATTCCGTTTTAAGAGGCGTGTTGCGTAATACGCTCTAGACTAGAGTAACTCTTCATTAGATAATAATGTATGAGCAAATATTCTACCAAGGATATGTCTAATAGTACGTGCGACCGTTTCCCGTTTACGAATCATTGCTCTAATGGACTTGATTAATTAAAAATTGTTTCGTTAACGATGGAGATTGGATACTTAATGAACTAATTGACATTTGTATTGAGGACTCGAGACAGTTTAATAATTTTAAGGGCATCATTGACATAATAAAAGTTATTTGTTTTATTCGTTTTAAAAATACTATTACGTTCTAGACAAGTCAAGATAAAAACAGCTTTTACGTAATATAATTACACATAAAATAATATCCTTATGTAATAGATCATTCACTCCATTATTTCTAAAACAGTTGGTTAAAACAATGAACGCGAACACTACAGCAATAAAAATAAAAATGTATAATCGTACATCCGTTAACGTTAGGCGATTCCTGTTACGGATCTTCATACAATTTTTAAACTAATCGTCTGTATAGAATCAGAAATTAAGGTCAAATGTTTTACTTTAATGAACGTAAATTTTAATCATTTTAGTGTTTCCCTGTATACAATAAATGACATCACAATAGATTCCATTTTCCTCGCGACGTCAAGCGCTTGTCTCCGCGCTCTGTTACCAGTAACTACTTGATCCGGTTTTGTCTAAATTTCTGCATATTAGCGCTGATATTCGACTGTTGCTAACTGCGCTTAATTGAACTTAGTTAGTTGATAGTTGGTCTTTCCCGTAGTTTCTTTCCACCAGACGTTCGAAGGTATATGTCGTAAACAAATAGAACGAGTCATTGCAGTCAATATTGTGTAGTGACATGACGGTTCAGCGATACGTCACCCGCTTCCTCTCGGCACGTACGTAGCCGTACACGAGTGACGCAATTGGCTTTTTCAATGTCTTATCTACGGCGAAGTATACTGTCATTTGCCGAGTTCCCGCCGAGGTGCGCGCACGCACCGCTCGCGCCGTTTATTTTTACTCAATTTGTGCCTTCATACACTCACCACTGTCGAGGACGAATTGCGCGCTCGCAGTGCCAGTGATCGGAGCTTTGTTTTTAATAGTTATCGCCTCAAATTGTGACTTGTTTAATGATGTTTATGTCTGGATTTCTCATCTTCTCTCCTGAAATATCGGCGAGGTGGGTGCTATAAAAATATTTATAGGTCACGTATTCAATGTTTGCGCTTCTCACGGGCATTGTTCTGTGACCTAGTACTTGTGATTCCTCGGATTAAATTAAAGTGGAATTCGTTCCGTAATGCGTATCAGTAAATAAATCAAGGACTTTATTGATCTCTGTAAACATTTTAGTCGGTTTATCAAAACGATTCAAGTTGAAAATGAACTATTGTAATGAATGATGTAATTTCCATATTCGCTCGATTAGATGAAACGTCACTCGTCTCGGGAATTACGCGCGCTGTACGCAAATAAGTGCTAATAAGTTCATGTCATTGTTACAGAATGACTCCGCAAGAAGAGCGGGAGAGCGCGCGCGGCGCCGAGATCGCCGACGCCTTGGAGGACGACATGTTCGGGCCGCCGCGCACCGAGCCGGCCGCGCGCCCCAAGCTGTCCATGATCTCCGCGAGGCTGCGCGCCAACGAGGAGCGCAAGCGCGTCATCGAGATATGCTCCCAGAAGCTGGAGAACATCGAGGACCCCGCGCGCGACCTGCGCCGCTCCGTCTGCATCAACAACACGTACTGTCGACTGAGCGAGGAGGCGCGCAGGGAAAAGGAAGCTAGACGCCGGCGCGCGAGGGAGGAATGCGACGATTCCTGGATTGGCAAGAAAGCGCGTCGAGCCGTAGAAGATGAATGCCTAGCCCTACTGGACGCGATCCCCGAGCTGGGGGACGCCAACCTGGGGTGCGCCCAGCTGGCGCGTCAGATGCCCCGACAGGACGTGCTGCTGCCCCCCGGCCTGCTGACGGTGCTGGACTCATGACCGCGCCGCCCCGCGCACCTACACTCCCCGCTGTGATGCCAGTGCCCGAGTGAACCCTGCTCGTGCGAGGCACCGCTCGAGTCGCTGACCGAGACGGACGCGCTCTGAACGACTCGCGTCTCGCCGTCGAGGCGCTCGCGTCGCGCGACATCGCCTGCCGCTGAACGTCAAGGAAACGTTACCCGAATCGGCCCGTCGACTAGCTAATTCTTATAAGATGAGTACTTATCGTTAGCGCGTTTTTATTATTTAGTGAAAGTTGCTCAGGCGCTGCCGATGGGCGCGGTCCAATTAGTGTTCGACGAACATTTCGTTTATCAAAGAACTGTGCTGCTATGCGAGGTGAAGACGAAGTGTATAGTGAGGAAGGGATAATTTCGGAGTTTTAGAATTAAGCGATAAGTAATGTTACATTATTGTATTATAAATAGTTTAATACATATATAGTATATTATAATTACGATTAAGTGATAGTGCAAAACAACTGGGAACGGTTACGCATGATTATGAGCTGTACCATTGTTTAGTCCTCGCTTTTAGTATTACTGTGCTGCCTCGAGTGAGATTAAGATAATTATAGAGGCATTATGAGTACAAGTTTACAAAGTCAGTAGAAAACGCTCGGAACAAACGGTCGTCCGATAAAGTTTGAAAGTAAAAGCTGAGTGCATTGCGCTATGAAGCGTGAGGGAGACCGCACGCATATTAAGAAACACGGTATCTCGCGTCCGAGTTACGTATTTGACGTTCGTAACAAAGGAAAGAATGTTCTGTGCCGCGAGCGCAGTGACGGCCGCCGCGGGCCGCGGGCGACGCGCGTGTGACGCCCGACGCCTGACGCCTGACGCCTGACGCCGGACGGTGTGAGCGTGACCTTAGCGCGATAAGCAAGCCAACCTGCCAACGTTGGCCAAACATTGGATCAAACGCTGCATTTTACAAGTCTGATTCATTTTAATTTTATTAAAAGTGTTTTGTTTGACGCTGACCTTTATTTTATGTGTATATTTTGTTCTCGATGTTACTTCACTCTATGCTTGTTACCATTATTGTAAAATTGATTGTTTGCGATCATTACGTATCGTTTAGTATATTTTAACTGTATTGTGTCAATGTTAATTTATTTTAGGCGAATGATTTAGTTGAAAACGTAACGGTATTGCTAACAGATCGTTGTGCAATAGACTTGTTCGAACGCCTTGTGCAATTGATGAGGAAAGTGAAGTTAGTATTGAAATCTTAATTGTCGCAGAATATATAGCCAATTTCGCCCCTCTGAATAGGGACTAGGATCGTCGGGGGGTCCCGGGGAGGCGTGTGGGGGGGAGGGGCGCGGGGCGAACCGTTCCCAGAACTCCTGTGATATTAGCCTAGCCTGTATGTCGTATATGTGCTAATTTCCCTGTCCTTTTTTGGATCGTGCTATGTAAAAACGCATCAAAATTAAATCCTCCAATCGGCAATTTTATACGGATAACCCGGTTTTATAATATTCGAGTGTAGTGCGTTAAGTGGGTTCTATCGGACGGTTATGTAGATGTTTTTGTATCGAGTATCGAGTTGTATATTAGGAGTGCTTGTCAGATCGCCCTTAGGGTTTTGCGCTGAGCGAGGAACGAGATTACTGAATGTGAATTGTTGGTATCCGATAAAACCAATGACGAAAATATTGTACGTCAATTGAATGAACGAAGGATCCGCTTGTTCAATAGTTAATAAAAACAGTACCAAATGTATTTTTAAATCACAAACGCACATGAAATTAAAGTAGTTGTAAACTAGTAACGGTTTGTCGAAATTGTATTGTTATTACATAGTATTATTATTTTCTGTCTCTTTCGTTCCTAAGTGCCTTGATTTTTTTTATTTTGTTTAAATTTAACGCGAATGCATTAATTATGTTAATAGCAGGCACAGGTCATTGTCCAAAATGTAATGACTCATATTGAAACAAAGCTATTGCTAAACAATAAAATAAACAATTGTAAATAAAAATCTTTAATTCTCATCCGTTTTGTTTTTGTCAACCTTTCCTTTGATCTCTCCTTACTGTATTTGGTATGCGAAATGAATGACATCTTAAATGAATTTTTAAGTAAATTTCGAAGAATATTTATATAAAAAGGAACTAGAATTTACACTACAAGACAATATTTTAAACCATCAGTTAATAATAGCTTTTAGAGAGATTAATTTAAAGTCACCTATTTACAAATTTAACACAACATCACAAACATAACATTTTAAGTAAATGCTAAAACTATATAAGTCAACAATGAACAATTTTTAAGATCAAAATTAATTATTTTTTTAGACGAATTCAGTATTATCTATGGTAAAGTACCGTTAATAATAATGGTTTCGCTTCGAAAATCCTGTTCTAGGCTAATACAATAATTATACTACAACATACAAGTTGAAAGCTTAACCTTTTTATAATCCTTACTAATATTACTATGAATGTATTGTATAGTGTATACGCTTTAACCAAATAATACTGGCCGATTATCATGAAATTTTGTACTCATATTTTTGGAGAGACAAGACTAAGGCCAGACGAACCTTTTATTTCTGATATTTATTTAATTGATTCAATTCGAGTGAAGCGGCGGGTAAAAGCTAGTATTAATACAGATAACACATTTCAAATTTCTATTTAATTACTTGCAACATTACAATATAACAAGGAAAATGTGGACGCAAGTTATTGTAATGTGAAGGTTACTTTTATCAGGAAAATGTTAATGACATTGAATAAAGAAGCGACTCAGTCAAATGCAAAAATAAGTTCCGAACAACATGATAATATTTCTAAAATATATTATTTATTTATTTTACCTCTTTTCTGACAAATTATCCTTAAAAATAGACATAAATCAAATTAGATGTTACATGGCGTCCTTAGAATATGAAGTTATTTCTTCCAGGCAATCTGAAAATATTACCATTTGTCGCAACCACTGGTTACTGTTACAAACCCGTCATACAGATTCTGAGTCAAGAAGAATTACTGACTTACTACTGAACACAAAGAAATCAACAACTATCTGACTATTCCTTATCTCATGACTAATATAATCATAATTAAAGGAATTATAATTAACTATCTTTTTATAAATATAAAAAGCTAACATTCAACAAAAATTACTTATCGGTTCTGTAATCCTAAAGCTGAAAAATACATAAACTTGGACACATTTTTATTTAGATTAAACCACGCTCAAATTATTCTATAAGCATTTAATTTGTGACGTAAAGGTGATCAATGTTGCTATTTAAAAACAGTAGATATAATGTAACCTTCTGTTGAAAGATAAAAAAAAATCAATGTTGCCAGAGCACAAAGTTATTCGGTTAGCTGTAATTTACTGACTCGTGACTAACTCTTGATAGGTTATTAACAAAACAGTCAAACATTACTCATAATGGCAATCTTTGAAGATTGAGCTGGAAATAAATATAATCTTTGCAAGGCTTATTCAATTTATATCAATATATTATCAATAAAACAAATTACTGCCTTATTATGCCTGGAAGAAATCACTTCAAGTGATAAGGCCGCCAATTACACATAAATTTAATGTATTTGTCTAGTTTTTAAGTTTCCTTGGTGTAATAAAGGGTAAAATAAATAAATAAAAAATAACTATGGAGTGTTAGTTCATGTGCATTTCCGATTGTAACCTTTTGTTATATATTTCGTTTTAAAACAAATTTGGCCTATAAAATAGTTCAACAAGTAAATTCATTCATTTATTATGAAATTATAATTTTTCTCTATAAAAAACTCTTTCTTTAATGACAATTTACAACAAAATAACTTTATGTAAAGTTAAACCAATTAAGTCGAAAGATAGTTTTGATTCTAGATCTTGCAAACGCATTTTGATTTTGAATAACACAAACTAAATAAACTCACTTATAACTTTGGTATACAAAGACTCATATAATCAATTTTAAGAGAAATCAAACATACGAGCTCTGTGTAGTGAATTTAAAATTCAAATAGTTCAGACGATTTGATATTCATATAAGTAAAAATGAAGTTTCGGATCCAAACGCCAACTTAGAGATATTAAATTTGAGACCTTGACACGACTTTTGGTTGAGGTTAGAAAATCTCTAAAATTATAAGATCGTTAGATAAACTTTGACAAATTGTTTTATTCTAACGTTTACTTTATTGTTATAAACGTCAGTCTTTTGTTGTTAACTGCGTAATATAATTATATTAAAAATGTTTGTCGTAATGTGTACTACTAGCGCCATCTAGTGGTGTCAAGAGGCACCTACTACACGTTTAAATTAAAATAATTGTTCATAGTAACTATTATGTTCTGGAACTAAACTATTTTATTCAGATATAAATAATAAAGCTTTATTTTAATCAAATTCGATGTATTACATTTGTTTGAATACATTTTTTTGTTACAATTTTGAAAGGTTGTGATCCATGCGAATCTTATATAATTCTTAAAATAACGATATAAATATTGTAAATACCCAAGAGCTAAATATAACTGAAGGTAAAATGGTACTTCCCATAATATCAATTTATTCGAATATAACAAAAAATTCTTACGTCAAATGAATCCTTTGTTGCAATGAATTTAAAATTTAATATAAAAACGTACATACGTAATTCAAAAAAATGATCCTTATCTTACAATATATAACCTTAATATTACATATGTAAATTACCTTTACTTTGTTTATATGGCTAATTAATATACGAAACTATTGAACCGATTTATATAAGGACTTTTTGATTTTAACTATTCACTAACAGTATGCCCGGTATTATATCTTAATAATATCAAGTTCTACCAATAAAGAATCGAGTCTTTGACTTAAACTTGAGTAAAATAAGTTAGCAGTAACCTTCACTATAAACCACTTTCATTTCCAACCATCACTAAACAAAACCTTTATTACCTATATAAGCCTCACGTAGTAAGTAAAAATAGCTGACAACACCATCATAAGAAAGTCATTCACTTTTTAAATAATGACTAAAAAATTTCCTCTCAATTAATTTCAAAATATATGCGACCTACTTCGCGAGGCTCCTACCTCAAAGGCAGGTACATTATGATAAGAGCCTGTTCCTTTAGAACGAAATGTAAAGAAATTCTTTATCGTCGAACCATACAAAATATATTATGTGGCTTTGACAATATGTACTACTTAACTACTACTTTTTATTAGCTTTTCGATGCTAGAAGAGATTTTCCTGGGTAAAAGTTAAAAGGGTATTTCATGGTATAAGGGTAGAAGTTTCACGAATGGCATATAAAGGGAAAAGGAAGGACTTATTATAAAGAAGGAGGTTACAGGATGTGAAAAGGAGAATGGGAATAACTCTTACACTTATAATATCATAATTTAAGGTAAAATTTTATTGTTATCCAATACGATGCTTTGTTTTTTCTATTTCAGCCATTATTAAAAATTAATACTTTATTTATAAATAATATAAGTTGCAAAGTAGCTCTTCCCGGCTAACAGTACCTTCTCAGTAGAATCAAAGATAACCATAATAATAATGAAACGATAATTATATTTAAGTCGATAGCAGTTCAACAGATAAGCGCGCTTAAACAAACTAAACCTATATAAGGCTACTGAAAAGTATACTTAAAACTAATAGTCTTACATCATTTTATATGATATAACTTTTCCGTAATATAGGTACGTATTAACGTAATTTTGTACCTGGTTATAGTGAACACAAAAGAGGTAATAACCGATTTTTTATTTGTGCAGATAAATTTAAAATTTAAAAATTCTTTAACTACCGTAAAAACTATTTTATGTATTGTTTTAACGTATTATACAAAAAAATGTTTGTTTGTATCTTACAGAACTGTAAAAAATCATAAAGAAGTTAATTATTTGTAAAACATTGTTATAACAATGTGCTTGTTTCGTGTGAATAAAGTTAAAAAAAAAACCTCGATTTAATTAAAAATACAAACATAAGACAATAAATGGTTTAAAAGTGAAGTATAGTGCATATTTACTGTAATATAAATTTCTTGATAATATATTTTTCATATTTAATTTCGACGACTACGTGTTGCCCGCGACTCCGTCCGGACTTTCATATAAATATTGACCCCCCATAACCAATTATTTAAGCCCCTATTTTTATTTAAAAAAATATCCTTTGTGCTTTCTCATGTTCTATACTATCTGTGCAGTGTGCACCAAATTTTATTACAGACACACAGGGACAGACAGAAAGACAGGGACAGATAATTTCGCATTTTTTATATTATTAATATGAATTTCCTCACTAAACGATAAATCCATCTTAAAAAACATCATAATTTTTATCCTAATAATTGCCAAAGAAACTTGTACAAGTTGAAAGCTTAAAATAATTTCACGGGAAACGCAAATTCTAGGAACAATCGACTGTTAAGTAAAGTTCGCATCTTTTGACGATTCCAGTAAGTTCTGGATAAATATTTAATACTAAAAAATATTGCATCGGATTATTGAAAAATCAACGGACTTCTATCATTATATCCAAATTGAAAGTTAGACATGTCTTAATTATTGAATTGTGGTTTAATTAGGGAGACAATTTTTTTATTAAAAGCTGCAGTACATTTTGTTGCAAGATAATCTTTTATGAAAGTATATTATAGAGACTGATTGTTTAACACAAATAATTCTTAAATAGTCTAGTATGTATTAGTTGCGAAATTCCATGTATACGAAAAGCTGGCATGAAGCACAACATTGGCAAAAAAATAAAGTTTTTTTTAATATATAAGGATCGTAAAGAAGCTAAGAAGCATCTTAGTATCGATTGAGCACAATCAAAGGGTTAAGACTTGAAAAAATTACTTATTCCTTAAAATATTTATTCATATTTTAAGGAATAAGTAGATTTTTTCATGTCTTCAAATAGAGGTCAGTTTTGAATTAGGATTCTATTAGAGGTCAATTAGTGTTAGCTCAATATTACCCCCTGGATCCAATCCATCGCGACAAGTTATAAAGCCTTAGCGTGTATACTATTAGTACGGCTAGGCCAAGAACTGACCTTGCAGGAATTAGGCCAAACTCGCCATACCATCCCTTCCACAGGGCGACGCCATAGCTAAATTTGTCAGTAGGTAAGCTTTGGAAATATTAAAATCTATACTATCTCTACTATTATTATAAAGAAGTAAAGTTTGTGTGTTTGTTAAATTGTACCTAAGGGGAATCTGAGGACCTACTGATTTTAAAATTTCTGTCACCAATACATAGCCACATTATTGCTGAGTGTCATAGGCTATATAGGACTTTTAACATTATGCCCAACGAAGTGGGCACGGGTCCGCTAGTCATTTATACATATATTAGTAAAAATATATACTTATGGTAAAAAAGGCTATTAAATGTTAAGACTCATTTTGAATGTTTACTAAACGAAATACATTATTAAATTTCGCAGTGCGTGCCGGAACACGCATACTTTTTGTGTAAAAAGTATTCCAAGTATGCCTACCTGTATTTAGATTATGACTTCAGGATTAATAAGTGTCTAAGCTGGTACAAATTTCATTTTAACTTCAATAGTATACTGTCTGACTTAACCCACATTTTTTAGTCAGTCGTTTAACTTTTATACCTTTTTTCCCCTTAGAACTGTGACATACAAAAGTAAGCATAAAGGTATCTAAAAAAAAGGTTACATATAAATATGTAATCGTAGAAAAACGCAATGAGTTGAACTGCATGATGTGTTTCATAATTCATTACATGAAAGACATTATCAAAAGGTTATTTTATTAGTCTTATTATACTAAATAAAAATTGCAACTATAGAATATGTGACGATTCATGTTCTTATTCAGGTTTGAGCTTTGAGTTTAATTAAATGAAATGTTATGTTACTGCTACTGTGCTACAGGGATATTTATAAATGTGTAGGCGACTCTATGCCTTTCCACACGATAAATAATTAATTAATAATATATTATTGAATTAATTATACATTATGTGTTAATTAGATTGAAATAAACTTAAAGTAGTTTTTTATTTAATAAATAATACAAAACAGTACTAATTATTTTTAACAGAGCATTTTAATTAAACTATTGAATTAGTATAACTTATAAAATTTGTAGTAATTGCTATTTGGACGGTTACGTATAAAATGACTTGTACGAGATATCTGTTATTATTACTGGGCTTATAAGTCTTATGTCTCAAAGTGGGGAGCGTCAATGTAGTGCACCCCTGCCCGGAGCAAAGTTCTGGGTAGCACTACATTGGTTATGGGCTGGCGTTTCTCTTACCATCAGGAGCTAGTCTCGTATCACCAATTCATAGAATAACAAAAAATTATTACACTCAAAACCAACTGAATAGTTATTTATGAACTATCCACACTAATATAGTTATAACATGAACACTATAATTTCTTAAATTAGCGAAATAGAATTACGAAATCAAAAGACAATTACTTAATCAAATTAAACGAATTTTAATTACGACCAAGCAATAACTTTAATATGTTATTCGACTCGGAAAATCAATTTACATCGCAAACCATTACTTCCCATATCGTTCAATACTCCAGGCGACAACATTATCTAGACCTGTCTCCGTGGAGCGCTAGAGTAATTCAGCATTGTAGGAATAAAGTGAATAGCATATGAGGGGTCATGATAAATTGGTCGTTAATAAAAGTTACCCTCGTGGTAAATACAATGCTATGCGAAGGGCTAGGGCTCCCTAAGATGCGGGGCGAATAGTGGTTGCAATCTTGTTTAGTGTATTTGTCTGTCTGTATTGATGTTCTATTTGGCGCGTTTCAAGAATACATATTTTATGGTACTAACGGATAATTCATTACTATCTTTATTCTTGAAAAGTCCTAGAATTGACACATGTTTAATAACTCAATTCTAGAAAATTCTACAATTATTATACGTACCTACATATTTAAAGTATGTTTAAGTTTCTAAAACACTGATGTGAAGTGTAAATCTGATAAGACTTAATTCTTCTACTACTACTAAACTAGTCGTCATTCTGTAAGGTTCTAGAACTGTATGTAGTTTATAAAATATTCTAATATACCTTTAATATTAAGTCGGACCGTATATTTCAAAATTAGACCAATTTTGTTACAAAACAGTTTAATTCTATAGGTTACATAAGCTTTTAGGCAAATTTTAGTCAAGCTTCCTTCTAATTTTAACTAAGGTTCTATTTGAAAAGTATCACTGTAATTAGTTGTGAGTTGTGACGTTATTTTTTCGTAACTCAAAATGCATAATCAGGTCAAGTCTCTTAATTTCAGTTGCATTAATTTGGCTGCCTCAATCTGTTATTAAACTTTTTGAGACGTACTTATTCATGTATAAGAGTTATGGACTAATAACTTCTAGTAACAACTATATGACATATTTTCGGATTTGAAAAATCCCCCTAATTAAATATAGATTAAAAAAACTATTTCTGTTTATTTAAAACATTTTTTGTACATAACAAAAAGTTAATAGCAAACAGATACAAAGAAAACATAAATTGTTATGCACGAAAGGCTTTTTGCTACTTAGCAATCTCCGCCAGGCAGCTATTTTCCTGTTATTATTCATAATCTAAGAATTTATAAATGGTTCAATATGTTTTTAACATTTTTGTGTATGGTGTATGAATAATTTGTGTTTTGTAAACATACATACAAATATATGCGGTATTCTGAAATAATGGTTCGACTAACTAGCAATTTTTTTAGTAAATTTTCACGTTTAGTTTCATACTTCTTACCGAATGAGTTTTAATATTGTTTAAAAGGACAGAGCTACTCTTAGTATCCTTACTAATATACAAAAGCGAAAGTTTGTAAAGGTCGTATTGATGTATTTTTTAACAACAAATCAACTGAATTGTTTTACCTTACATTTAGTATGCGGTCCTTTTTTCCCAGTACCTATTGTTAGGTAATATAATGTATAAATATTTAGTGCTTTAGACTTTGAATTTTGAGATTGTAGCAATCCCAGGATAATAAAAGCAGTCCCTTGAATAAAATTCACTATCGACTTTCAAGGTGTCACGAAGTTGGGAAATGGAACCTTTGTGCTTAAGAGACCACTTAGTTTTGTTCTATAACAGTGAAGTGTTATAGAGATGTTTTTATTTCATAGATACAATATATATATAATTGCAAACATTAGTCTAAAATTCAATAAATTCATTCCATCGCTGGTCATTTTAGTTATTTCTAGAAATTTATTTTAAATTTTGACGTTCTTATTACTTTTGTGACAGAAGGATTTTGGAGAGGATTTATGTTCTACTCTATAGTAGTATTTTTCATGTTGCAATACCGTAAAGGTATCCTTCACTGCATAGGCATCTCACCACTTCATAGAATTAAACAAAATCCTTCGTTACTACATCTTATAAACTATTTGTATCAC
>DWAJ01003520.1:0-14638 GCA_018238005.1 Eurema mandarina
ACATGCCCGCGCTGGCTCTGCGCGACCAGCCCCTCGACTGCTCCATGCGCCTGCGCGACGTGCCCGCCTGGCCGCCGCCGACCCGCACCCACGGTACGGCCGCGAGCCGCGCGCGCGCACACTAGTGCACCGCTGCTACCGCCGACTGCCGGCAGCCACACTCCACACAGTGTAGGCCTATCCCGTGTTTGTGCCTAGTGTAGTATACAGTATCATGCATCAATTTATATTTGACTATCGTTCGCTGCGGACAAGTAAGTAGCCTTTTTATTTATCGCGTCGACGAGGATAACGCGCCCAACGCTAGGAATCGGTACATCAATTACAATGGACGTTTGTTTTTATTGCGGTATCTCGATACAGTTCGAATTGTTATACAGAGTACTCTACTCTTTCGACTTTCTTACAATAACAATACACCCGAAGCGCCTTACCCCTTGATCTCATAAATAACAAGTGCAACCCTAAACTGGAGCCGTCAACAATATTAGTAAACTAACAATGAATGTCGTGTAGCGACTCGGATGACACTTGTCGGTGGCAAGTGCCGGGGCCGGTGCTCTAGGGCTAGCTCCAGCGCCAGGAGTGTGACAGGTGTATAACTCATAGCGGCTCCCCTCGCGCGTAAAGACGTGTCAACAAGCCGGTAATCTCTGCAAAGGGTTGGCCCCTCGATATAAAAGCGAGAAATAAAAAGTGTCGCCGCGGACCGAGCTCTCATTCAATTTGCAGTAATAGTGACCCGCCGGACCCCACCCAACGGCTTTTGATAACAATCCTTTGAAAAATACTCGCTGACAATCGAGTTACCCACCTCCGGGGTGCGGGCTCTGCGCCCGGACAAGTGGACTACACTCACAGATGGATCTCTTTGTAATGTCGGCGCACTCGGCGCCCTTCGCGCGTAATGAACATTAAAATATTTGTAGGGCTCTATCCTACCAATGTTTTATGAGAAAGATACTTCAACCGTTTAAACACCTAAATATTAACGATAATAATTGATCGTCACTTCAGTTAATATGTTTGTTTTAACGCCCCACAGTGCCTCAAATATAAAATTACTCTCCTTATCTTAGTGTAATCATTAGAATAAAAAATTAAGTTATCTATAAAGCCTTATCACCGAAAACAAAAACTAAACATAAATATGCCGGAATACATTTATATAAAAGATACATAATTTAAATGGGCGTTTAATAAAAAATACTCACAATATTAGCATAACATTTTTTCATTCACTTATTTTAAGCAAAAAGTCTTGGAAATGAAACAAATTTTGAATATACTTAAAATTAAATATTTTTACTCCACCGCGGCCTCATCACAATTACCTATTTAATAATTTAACATTTTTTTACCTTTGGGGATTTCCCATTGAAAATTATATAGAGTTCACAATAGGTACATTTGCATAAAATAAACTAAGAAATTAATATTTTAAATTGCAAATTGACAGATATAACATATGTACCTACCTTTATGATAATCTTTGAGTAGATGGAGTTTTTCTTTGCATATAAGGGTGCTCTATTTGTAAAAGATTTACATATTATAATACCTATAAGACTAAAGGGGAAGGAAGAAATAAGTTGGTATATTACAGTCAATATTGAAATAGATATTAATGATTCATTGTTGATACTAATGTGCGCTATATTGTGCTATTTCAAATTAATATAAATATGCTTTTCTAGTTTTATAAATTAAATATAAAGATTTCTGTGTCTAAGAAAAATATTTCAAATGAGCGTATCGTGGCTTTAAATAAACTTACTATATTTAGCCTCATAATAATTTAGAATATTGTATCAATTTGAAATCAAAATGAAAATGTATGAAACGAATGGTCAGACCGGGTCAGTGGTGCCAGTGGTGTGTGACAAATATTTTTTTTTTTAAGTTTATTTAAAATGTGTAATGCATTGGATGTTCATCGAGCAGCTAGCTCATTTGTCGAGCGTTCTCAAAGAAAGAAACGGATAAGCTAAAAAAAATATAAGTTTATCGCACTTAATTTATTCACGGCTCAATCTGAAATACTAACCAGAAGAAGTTGTAATATCATTAAATTTTTTAAAGTTTAAAACATTTTTTTGCTTTTTAAAAGAGTAGTAGTTTTAATTATCAAAGTAAATATTATAGTATTAATATTAACTTGTTAGTCTATCTAGCCAGGCCTGAACCTCTGCACTTAATGTCACAAGATGAACAGCATGTGAAGAAAGACTAACTTAGTAATTTTTCCATTAAAAATATAAAATAAAAATAATATAAAACTTTAATTGAACTTAGACTCTTAGAGTAATTTTGAGAGTAACAAGTAATTGATTAAATTTAATCTTTCGTATTTGTTGTTTTTTAACTGACTCCAAAGAGGAGTTTACTCCATTCGATCGGATAAAAACAAGTAAAACAATAGCAGTTTATATTATTTATTGTTATAGTTGTTGTAAAATTCACCAGGCACCATCTTCAAAATTATAAAATAATTTTTTAATCACACTTCTATATGGATACTTAATGAAAATATGTATTACTTTGTGCAATGTATGGTAATTTTATTTTGAGATGTTTAGTTTATATTTCGTTACCTACATAACATAATGTTATGTACCTACACGTGACGCGTTGTCATTATAAATTCCCCTCGACGATACACTTTTTTCTTCCTTACATTCATCCTCCACAAATTTTAAACGACTGAATCGATTTTAATCAAAACATTCTAAAAACACACGCATATATATTACTTTTAATACCAAAATAACTTAAATCGCTTCAGTTTTCGCGAGCTATGATGCCACAGACAGACAGACTCATCTAACTTATTACACCCCTTCTGTTTGCGTCGAGGGTTGAACGTAGAAGAAGTCGTGCGTGAAAGAGCTTATTAATATCCTTTGATAAAGTAATATGTAATAGCAATAATATTGTAATGTCCGCGTCTGTGGCCGGAGTGCACCTACCACCTGTCAGCAATATTATAACAGTACAATTAAAACCACTGTTGACCACCGCTGACCACTTCTTGTCATTTATATTGTTTTTAATTTTTATACGATCAACTCCAGTACCTAATAATAATAATAATAATAATACAATCATTTATTGCTAAAAGAACCAATTCATTGGTAAGCAATAAGCTCTACACAATCATAATTTTAGATAAAACATTATTATTTAACATTAAATTACATTATTGCAATTATACATTATTATCCAGCTCGTCTCCTCTCTTCATATTATAAAAAAAATATTATAAAAAAAAAATTAAGTTATGTCAATAAAATACTATTATGTTAAATGTTATGTCAAATTTAATTATTAAAATTAGCTATCAATTTAAGTACCTATTCATTAACCGAATAATAGTTTTTTTAGTCAGTGATTGCGCTTTGAATAACTACAACAAAGTTATATATGGGTAGATGTAAGTTATAGAAACAGTTCCTTTAAGTTAGATTTAATTAAAAGTAGTTTGGTGTATCTACAAGTGTATAAATAATTTACATTGACAGTTTGATGGTATCACGGACGGAGATCTGATTTTAACGGAGTTAATTTGAATGAATAAAAAGTGGCAACATTTAGAATTAAACAATTATTTACCGAAATGCAAATGATGTACACGCTCATTACGTCGTACAATTTAGAGCTCACCGACGTATTCAAATAAGCGTATTTTTTTAATTTACAAAAAATAACTCAAACGCCTCGCTCGGACTTATTTTGAATAATGAGACGCTGATTGCATTAGCATATTAATACTGCTCATTAAAATACCAGCTCCGTATTATATTCGTAATCATTGTTTTCCGGCGGCGAGTGTAATGTGTATGCCCAGTAGTTGGCCGGCACCGCCGCGGCTCCGACACGGCTCCGTCGCGGCACGGACACGGCACCGACCCGTCTAAATCCTAAGCGCTCGCAATTACTCACCGAAAGCAGTAATTTCGCAAACGTTACATCAATAACATAATGTGGGGGCCATAAAATGCTGCCTCCCGCGGCGAGACCACTTCGCCTACGACGAGACCCGACCGCCTTTAAATAATTAATTCATAAAACATAAAATATCATTTAATTATAGCTTACGAACTAAACAGTGCATGCTTTAATTCTTGTTAAAATTGTGATAAGTTCTCTAATCGAGTTTTTTTGGAGAAAAACTTGATTACATTTGTACAACCTAGGTCATACTGTACACAATAGAAATTACCCTGTCTGAACTGTTACTATCTAAAATTCGATTGATTTTACAGAAATCATTTTATAAACCCAAGTACAATACTAATTATATTTATTGTTGCAAGTTCTTCGTTATCGGTAGCTACTAAAGCACGCAACCGATCACCACATGTGAGGTGTCAATAGATCCTTCATTGAGACCCAACCAGCTATTCACAATGTATCAACATCCAAAGTCCAGTCATCTAGCCTCGAAAAAATTTAATTAAGATAATCATCGTGTTTAATTTTCGTCGAGAGCATTACAATAAGCGCTCTGTGCTTTGTGGACTTTCTCTTTTGTTATTATTATAGAGAAGTAATGTTTTATTATCTATCAGTTATAAACATTTTGTTATCGAGTATATACCTAATATCATCTCACCCCACCTCGCCACACGGGCCGTATTGACACAGTTATTTTTCATATTAATTGCAACCGCGCCATACCTGCGCGTGCGCATTCTAATCCATACTAATATCCACACTAATATTATAAATGCGAAAGTAACTCTGTATGTCTGTTACGCTTACACGCCAAAACAACCGATACCGATTGCAATAAAATTTGGTACACATATGGTCTAGAGCCTGAGTAATACATAGGCTACTTTTTAACTGAAAAAAGGGTTATAATGGGGAAAAGGGGTGGTCGAAGTTTATATGGAAGTCCACGCGGACGGAGTCGCGGGCAACAGCTAGTTCTTAATATGTAATATGGTAATGTAATAACATATTATCTGCCCAACAATTATGGCTATTCAAAAATATAATGAAATAAGCCTCTTTTTTTTCCAGTCAAAATTGTGTGAATTAATAAATTTTCCATTGTTAATCGTTTCTCGGACGCGTTGCATGTTGTTGTATTACATACAATATTTAACATATCATTAGCATATAGTTTTGGCGGAGGCACCAGCCAGTAGACACCAGTCGGTAGGCACTAGTCGGTAGGCACCACTGCTTACACGTCATTATCCCTATCACTACACATCGCTATCAGATTGTTGTGAGATGCCCAAACATGTATTATTAGGCCACTTGTTGTGCTATCTACTTGCAGCGACGTAACATTGTACAGTGTGTTCACTTTTTTAAGATTTTTATTATTCTTATGTCATCATATGACTACAACTCACTGATAAAACGATGTAGGTATTAAAAACATTAGGTTCAGTAAATATTCAATCGCTACAAAAATATGCATTAATTATTTAAAATAGACATTGCGCTACCATTCGTGTTTTATAAATTAATTAAGAATATTTAGGATTTATGCGAGTGCATGAAACTCGAGTTATTCGCATTAAAATAATTAATTATCGCAGCGCGCGATAGTTATTTCGTGTAGATAACGATCTCATCATATTCAGCAGAATGAGAAATAATTTGAATAAGAGGCTCCTGCGGATGAATACGCTAATGAGTGGTGATAAGGCTAGGCTAATTAGCGGGCGGCCCCCCGCGGCGCGGTATCTCGCGGGAGGCTAGTTTTTAGCGGTGCCCGGTGCAGCCTCCGCGGCGCATCTGCATACCGCCCCCCGCCACCCCCGCGCCCCCCGCGTCCTCGGTCCCGCGAATTCTTCGCCACAAAAACCTCATTCTAGTGTGTTTTTCGCTCGCAAGTGTGTATGTGCTCGCCGGCGGTCCAGCTCAACTTGCTACAGCTTGTGTTACCTTAAACGCATAATGATGACATCTCATACTTGCACCACACTACATTGTGCATTTCGTTTTTTGGATGTTTTGACTATTCTTGCTAAGTGGCCTAGTGGAGATCTTTGATCAATCTTAATTGTATCATACTTTACTCTAAAAGCTTGGAAAATGTTAAAATTTGTAAGCAATAAAGCATCAAATGTTTAACTGCGTATAACCAATTTCTTGGAGCATCTCGACTGTAGTAAATCCGAAGCATTGCGTGTAGTCCGGTGTCGCACGTAGCGTCAGTGTGTCCGTGGCGACTGTCGTAACATCTCACAGCACGTTGCGGGTCACATCCGCGTCGGCTGCTCGGCTACAGCTACAGATGACACTACAGATCGTACACAAAGCTCATGTGAACTTGTGCCCATTCGTAGCATCGATTTTCGTATATAGGGCGCGTTACGTCCGCCGACGTCATGTGCGAAGGTCTGCGTGACCCGGTGCGGGGCGCGGGGCGGGGGCGCGGGGGGTGTGCGGGGGGGTGTGGTGGGGCGGGGGTGAGACACAATTAGCCACCCGCGGTCAATCACCCCGCGCGTCTCAACTATTACTATTTACTGTTTCGGCCACGCGACTCGCTCTCCCGCTCGTGACATTGTACACAGCCACTTCTCAATAACAAACCCTTAAGACTTGTCGTATGTTTTGATCCAACAAACAACACACTAAGCTGCCTAGGTACCTGTTTTCATTATCTTACTGCTATAAATAAACATCTGAGAATCGAATTAAATGATTGTCAAGGTCTACTATGCATTGACCACTAAGTACAGAAAGTGCTCAAATAATGAATATGTTTTGAGCACGTTGTACCGTGTCGTTAAGAGTGCCGTTATAAGTGAGTTATTTATTATTGTTATCATTAATAAGACATAACACTTGTTACAGACATTTAACAGCCACATTAATGGTTAATAACAGTTTTATGCATATGTTACGTACATTCAACTGAAGATTGTACCCAGCTACTCATTTACTCATTATTCCATATCTGACGCATGAGGCACCCGGTGATAAATAAATAAAGAAGGAACATTATAGTAACGGCATCGAACCCCTTGAGTCTTACATTTTCAAGTAGCAAAATACGAAAGGGTTAAGACATTTATCTAGATGACAGGAAATAGTCGAGGGTCGCCCGAGCCCAGGGTAGAAAGGCGTAACTTTTAGCAGAGTTTCTAAGCGTTTTATCTTGAGTGGCGAGTACATAGTGGTGTGTGGCGGCTCAGGCGTCATCTGAGCGCTTATCCGGCATTAGCATACGGCTCGCGACGCTTTCTGCGCGGGAATGTCGCGACTGCGACTCGCGATAGCGCGCTCATTATGAGTATCTTACTTTACCGTTTAATACGCGACTCAACTCTTCTTGCCCGACGCACTCACTCTTGCAGTTTGAGGAATTAACGGCCTAATACTAAAACGTAATTTTGACATAATTGTATGACGAACTGTCAAATCGGACCGATTTGTTTTGTACTTAAATTTGAATAGCGTTTTAGTATTCCGGCATAAATCATTTGGTATCGTTATAAATTATCAAAGTTACTAACTAATAACTCCAAAGCAAGCTGTAATTTAGATTCACCTGTCCCGATGTTCGTTTGTCTGTAATCTCACGTCAAATCTTGCGAGTTGAACCACTTTCCGGTTTGCGATTGAGCTGAAATTTGTTGACATATGTAGATTGGGTGACAATTTTCATTGTCTGAAGATGTAGAAGAGAGGTGGCCATCGAAACTTAGTAATGGCACAGCTTCATCAAGTTTATGTTCGTTTGATGCGTCTCGATGGGTTGGTATTTTATGGTAATCAGGGCGAATGATGTAAAGTGAAAAGAACATGACCTAATTATACAAGAAATAAATAAACCTTTATTTCTTGTTATCAAATAAAAACTATAAAGTTAAATGTTATGACTTCATAAATAAAAATGTATGACATGGTCACAGGTCGTGTTACATATTATGACAACTGCAATAATTTTCTTTGGCTAAATTACATGTGACACGCTCTAATGTATGATTTTGAATGTTCTTTAGCTTTTTAGTGTCCATGTAATAACAATAAATAAAAGCTGCTTGTTTATGTAGATATAATGGCTTTATTATACATTTAGTTCACCGTGCGGAGGGCACCGTGACCAGGGCGTCAGTGACATAATCAGACTATCAAATAGACGTGAAACCTTTTTACTTTCCTTGCAAGTGTCCGACCGGCGCAATGTGTCGGGTTGTCGTGTAAATCCCCAGCGTATGGAATCACGACTTATGGCCCCCAAGCGGCCGGCGCTGAAGGTTCTTATTGGAATTTAGCATGTTTATTGCGGGCTCACTGGCTCACGTGCTCACGGGCTCACGGGTCGCGGGTGTGATGTATGGAGCGGAGCCGAGCGGTCGGCCAGAAAGTCCTCCTGCGATATATCTCCGGCAGCGACCCCACGGGCCGGGAACCAAAGGCGTCCTATAACATACGAGGCAATCGAAAAGGCTCCATAGTCCATTCGGCTAAACAAAACGAACCCAATCGCGGAATGCGCGACGCGGAGCACATTTCGTTTAAAGTAAACGGAGGTCGAGGGCGCCC
Organism: Eurema mandarina; assembly: GCA_018238005.1. NCBI lineage: Eukaryota > Metazoa > Arthropoda > Insecta > Lepidoptera > Pieridae > Eurema > Eurema mandarina. Next base: position 8,521 of record DWAJ01003520.1, read on the forward strand.
TAATAGAATTGTTGCCTCACTTCAAAGGAATAAGTAATCGTCCCGAAGAATTCTCGTTCGCCCGTAATCGGAGCCGGGAGATAGCATCGTATTAAACATAGGGAAATGGCAGGGTGGCGTTTAGCGCGGGTTGAGCGGGGCGAGCGGGGCGTGCGGAGCGGACGGGGCGGACGGGGTCGGAGGGCGAGCGTGTGGGAATTTGAATCGCATTAAGGTGTTTATGATTCTTGCGGCGCGGCGGGTGCGCACGGCTGCACCGCGCGGGACGGGCCCGGCGCGGACACGGGAAATTGCCTGCCGCTCGTGTCCTCGCTTGTATCACTAATGAACTGGAAACTTGTGCTGCTTCTTGCCTATCACGCACGTTTAACAACGATAGTCGATATATTTTAAAGTAAGAATTTAATATCTAGCCTTTTAAAGATATTAGTATCAATAAAATCCTGTAGATTTCATCTGAACATTTTAAATAAATTAAATCTAGGTCTATCTAGTCTAATTAAACTATAAACATATTAAGTAAAATCAAAAACGGACAAGTGCGTTTCGGAGTGACGCGAGTGACGCACCAATCATTGCGTACATCGTTACAATTGGTAGATTAGATATCATTATATCGTCGTCGTCGTCGTCGTCGTCTCAGCCGCTGGTAGTCCACTGCTGGACATAGGCCTCATTATATGTTTATTATTAAATACATATTTTACAATTTACTGATGAAGCACTTTCATAAGAGCAAGTAGCCCAAGTGACGTTGGACATATCTATATACTTTAACGTATAATGACAAATCTTCCGTTTGAGATATTGCCTGCGTATAACGATAATATGGTCAAATTTCTAAATTTTAGTTCCTTCCCTCTTTAAAAAGTACTCTATAACTCCGAATTCCCTCGCCGATGGCGAAAAATGCATTATGTTGCTGAATATACGCCACATCTTTTGTAACTTAATATTATGCGGTTGTTGTTTTCACAACGTCAAGGTACCAAAAACTGACTATACGACTTGACAGATTGACACACAGTTAAGTTATAAAGGTTCCCTTATTGCGTTTAGATATGTATTGCAAGACTGAAAATTCATTAAACGGCTTAAAAAAAGGAGGAAGTTTCTCAATTCAACCTAAATCCTAAATAAATATCCTTTTTTATGTTTGTTATTCCATTAAAAGCTTAACATGTTCCCACCATAATGTTTAAACTTAAAATTATGACATAACATTTTGAAATTATGTTTCGAGTTGCGATCCCCTCTACCGCGACCACACTGTACGAGTTACAATTGAACCTAACGCTTGATAGTGGCGGGCTGGGCATGTGATTAAGTGCAATAAAACAATAACGCGAGTGCACAGGTGTCCGGCCGAGTGTCAAGTGCAGCGATACCATCTTCCCTCGCTAACCTACACACACACACACACGTACACATACACGTACACGTAGCTTTTTGCGCGACGTAACGGCACTCGGCATTATCGAACCCACTGCCCTTTGCTCCGCTCGCTGTGAAGTGGAGTAAAAGTCGTTAATTACAAATGTCAACCGTGTTCACTGTTCACCGTCAGACAACTAGCTACTTTTATTTATTCATTAAGTTGTATGTTTGTACACTGTAGAGTCTAGACCGTAAACCGTAGACAAGGCAATTATAAGCCAAATGTTAATCAATCAATTATCAGACTACTGGAGACTTCAAGCCTTTATTTATGTAACTAGAACACGAATCAATTTAAAAACTGACATATAATAATAATCAAAATGCACATAATATATTAAGTGTACTTTGATAAATTCCAAAAAGTTTCAGAAGTCTTCATTTGGGAAAATTAATCTTTAAAATGTACTAAAGAAATTATCGCTAACTTTACAATTCAGTGAAGGCACATCTTTTACCTTAAATGCAAATTGAAACGAGACAACCGTTGTGAACTGCTAAGTATTTCAACCAAAACGTGGAAGTCGGGAACGGGGAATTAAAATAAATTGTTTACTGCAATTAATTAAGTGAAATGTCGCCTCGATTACATATCAGGGGGCATCGTGGCGTGCCCGAAATAATTGTGCTATGAGCCCGTGGGTGATGCGTATCGCTCGTTCACTTGCTCACTCGCATTAGGGCTCCGGGCTCAGGGCTCCGAGCCCCGGGCTCCGGGCACCGCAGTGCAGTAGCGCAGTAGCGCTGTCACGCGTCGCGGACCGTGACCGCGACCAGCAACGATCGTATACCTGGCACTATTTGTCACCTGCATTATTATATTCAGAAAGACGGAAAATTTGTGATCTAAGCATACTTAAATCATAGTAAATGAATGGAATTCATGACTTCAAGAAAGTGTAATATAACGAGCGATCCAATAATTTAAATACTTATTTTTCATAGAACTAATTAATGAACCTAACTTAGGTGTTTTCTAAATAATAATCCCAATTTTGTGTAATGACAAAAATTAAAGTTATTTAATAGTTTTTTTTTTTGCAAAAACTAACGAACTGATTATTTCTCTAATACTTACGTAGGCAAGTCCATTGTTATGTCCCGCGGGAAACTGCAAGCTACTTGCCAGGTTGAAAATTACTTATTATTTTTGTGACTGAAAACTCCTTTTATATTTAATTTTAAACAACTTGTTTCCGTCCACTGTTGGAAAAAGGCCCGTCCAACGCTGCTATATATATTTAGCATCATTTGAAATTAATCGTCAAGTTTAAATGAACTAATACGTATCAGATAAATAAGATATATTATGCCGGCGCATCGCAAGTAGCACGCGGCCGGTGGCCGGCGGCTCGCGGGCCCGATGGTCTCCGGGCCGCGCACACGCAACCTATATTTCATCAGTAAACGCTCGGCCATTGTGCCCACCGCTGCAGCGCTGATTAATACTCGAATGTATTTGCAATTCTAAATGGTGATTGTAAAGTAGACATTTTAATTTGAAGCCGTTTAGACCGACGGACGCCCCACACACACACACACACACACACACACACGCTCGGCTGCCGTACAAATAAATCGCTTAACCATATTATTTACTTGCGCTCTGGCTACGTTTTTTGCGCTTCTGCGATGTTATAAAATAATGCTTGTTAAGTTGTTATTAATGTAATATAGCATTCCGCTAACTCTGTATCTTAAATTATAATTATTCTATGAACCGCCGTTGTTATTTGATAAGTAAACGAATAAGTTTAAAACGATTATGCGAGTCAGGCGAGAGACAATGAAATCCGCTTATCACTGTCATCGGAACGTCATCAATACAATTTACGATCAAATAATCGCGTTGGCTCGATCAGAAATGATCTATTTAGCGGTAGGGCCCCGCGCCTGCGCCCGCGCCGCCCGATCCACGCGCGCGATAGCTCACGCAAAAAGCGCGCAGTGACGTCAGCGAGTACCGAATAACGAGTACCCGGGACTTGCACATCGGGTCTTAGTAAAAGCCATATTATCGCCATATCGCCTGATAGTGTCTAGTAATAAGATGGTTCGGATTCTAAAAAAAATCCAACTAAGCATTCTGGCAAGGAATGTCGCCGTAAAATTAAAACGCGTTAATTCAATTTAAATATTAATAAGTTGTATTTTTTTTAATATTGTAAGTGTCTCTCTCTCTCGTATGACACCAAAATATATTTTTTAACTCTATTTATGTTTTTTGTCGACGCGATAAATATACGATTGTATGACTCCACGACGATTAGGTGGAGCTACCCCGGGTTCGATAAGTATTCATCTGGCTACACTATCTAAGCCTTATCGAGTGACCGAGTGGTGGGATGGTCGAGTGACGACACTCGCTGTGTGACACACACACACACACACACACACGCGCGCACGACGTGGACATGTTGGGAAACCCACTAACTAGATGGCTCCTCGCTAGTGACGTTAGTGACGGAACTACTTACAGGTTGGCACGTTAGTCATGGCACAAACACTGGGTAGATTAGGGTACTTACATATTAACTTTTTTACAGGTTTTGAAATTTGTCCATTCTTGTTTTTATAAAAATTGGACTTCTCTATATAGATCTAGATATGCAGTAACTTTTGATACTTTGACTAGTTCGTTTTCTTTTTGTCCTGTAAATTCAAGTCTACTTTAAATTAAATGCAACGATTTTATTTCATCTTCAACGTGTCATTTAAAATCTTAATGATTTAAGTGTTGTTTGTGTGTTTAGTGTAATTTTGTGTTGTGTATATGACGTGACGCGTTACGTGTGGCGCGTGACGCGTGACGCGTGACGTGACGCAGCTAACGCGAGTGCTTGTTGCAGTGTCGGGCCGCGGCGACGTGACAGGCTTCTTCAACACGCAGATGGTGCTCGACCTCAACGGTGAGTCTCTCAAGCTTTATTATCAACGTGACATCCTTTACCTACGTGACTACGTGTCGCTTAACAACGTTACGTAATTATTGCAGTGTCTGTGTGGGTCGCTATTGTGACGCCACACGCGCCTCGCGAAGGCATCTATTTCGAAGTTAATCGTTGTGCAACAAATAACAATAACACGCATATTTTTACTCCGATGTCGGTGGACGGAATTGACTGAATATTTTCTCACAGTCAGAGAATCGATTGAAATATCTGTACACGGTCAGAAACGAGAACTGAGTCATTAGAATATCGCGGTGCGGTGTCCAGATTGCCTAATTAATTTTTTGTGTGCGGGCCCGCTCCCGCGAGCCGCGGCCGTCCTCCCCGGCCGTCCCTCCCCGGGCGGCTGCCGGCACTACCGGGAAGCAGCGCCGCCCGCTCGGCCGAAGCACGAGAAAAACAAATCCGACGACGTTTAGTTCAATGAATCGAGGCGACTCGCCGAGAGAGACAAAACGATTTAATTGAATTAATTCAAATGCAGCCCTTTTTGCCGCGCACACCGAAACATTTCTAATTTTCATCTAGGTGGGTTTTTGTGCGCGTTAATTACGGGATGAATGGGCGACGCTCTCGCCGCGCCGCTTTTTGTGGCGCAGCGCTTCACAGAACGGCCCCGCCGGCCGCTGCCGCCACTGCTTGCTACGCGGGCTCTGTCGATCCGATACGATTCTAATTTAAAACACATTACACGGCTCACAGTGACAACATTTCAATCCCGGAGAGAATCCCGCGTCCAATGAGCTGCTCCGCTAGATACGTTCCGCGGCGATTCCTGGAAGATAAGATACATTATTTAATTTCAATTGTAACGTCCCGACATTGGCTACGAGTTTTAGGTTAATAATGAAGAGTAGTGCGTCAGGTCGGACCGCGGACGTCGGTCCCACAAAAAGCGGAAATGCGGCTAAGCACGACTCATTGGAAGCATCACTGATGAGATTCATTACGCTCCAGCGACTGAATAACTTCGATTGCTCCAAAAAAATCGCCACGAGGCGAGATGTCACCGGCGCACCGGCATTCCTAATGTTTCGGTCAATTTGTCTTAAACTTTAAACTTATTTTTAAATATGTAAAACTGACCTTAATATCGATTTTAGCAATATCGATAATGAGCCTAATAAACATCTCTTTAGCGCTGCCTCAGTGCGAGTGGCTCTCGTGTGTAGCATTGAACGCATTCTGAGAGTGCGGTGCGGTGCAGTGATTGCAGTATAATTACAACAAGCAGTTCTGGCCGCAAGTCCCGTAACGCATAATGCGCGTCGCGCGCTCATTTCCATTGAAAGCCTTCGTATAAGGCTCCGTCTATTCAGACATCTACATGTCGGCCGATAAGCGCTCGTATCTATAACCTGTGCTGTACGTACTACGTACCGCGCTCGATCGATAACTCGCCGTAATGGGCGCAAACGGTTAGTTTATTCTTGTATTTGGTGATAAATTTATATTTTGCTTGCATGAAACCAAAAGCAACTTACGGCTTTGGTCGCTATTTTATAATACAACTTTCTATCAATTAGACGGAGGGAGGGTAATGTTATATATTCATCAATTTAAAATGATCCATAATTTAGGATTATTGAACCTTTTTTATTATATAACTAGCTGTGCCCGCGACTTCGTCCGCGTGGAATAGTTATTTTGAGCCTCATATTTAATTTTGCAAACCTTTCTGTCATTATCTATACTAATATTGTAAAGAGAAAAGATTTGGGTTTTTGTAT
>DWAJ01003521.1:0-14635 GCA_018238005.1 Eurema mandarina
TCTATGAGTAATATACTATATGCGTAAGCTCTGATATCGCGTAATATAAAAGTGTTCCTATTATGTAACCGTTGTAATACTCTAAAATACCCGTGCTGAGCCGGGGCGGGCTGCTAGTATATAATAATAACGTAATGTTCGGCGACTTTGACGTCTATGTGTCAAAACCTGTACATGAACCTACCAAATAAATTGATATAGCTCGATCGATTGACATGAAATGATCAACTGCATCGTTTTCAATTACGTCATAATGGGAGCCGGCATTCGCTACATTTCCCGGGCAATACCAGTAATGTGTATTTCGCAGAATAACCGCAATAAGCTGCTGCAGGAATTTTAATTCAACACCAATCACTTCTAGTTAAAGGGAAAATAATTTGCCAAATATCTGACTACGTGGGTCTTATGTTCGTTAATTTGAAGGATAAAGTTTTATATTTTTACTAGCGATCCGCCCCGACTCCGCTTGGACATATAATATAATATTGAGATGTAAGCTATCCTGACTTTTAAGTCAGATGAAATTGCGAACGGTGTGGAAATTTAAATAAAAAGTTTAGGAGTCGATCGCAGACAAACAGCGTGACACGTAATTTATATATATTAAGATATGTTATGATGGACAACTAAGCTGGTTAGATAATTTTAAGCAACCAACTTTTTTTACTTACAAAAACAAAATTATCTTTATTCAACTAGGCTATAGTAACACTGCACCTAGTGAAAGTTTTAAAGTAGCCTCGTGTATACGTTGTAGTACATATAGGATAGGACGAATAAAGAAGTATAGGAAACAAAATAGATCACAAATTCTCCAAGCTGTCGAACTAAACTCAATGATAATATGTCTGCTAAGATATGGCATCTTGAAGCAATACTTAACACCCATTTTCTGTAAGTGGAAATTTTTTAGTGGCATATCTCTTCTAATAAAAATACAGAGAACATTACTATATAATATGCCTTTCTTACTTTGTCTACGTTATGAACGTGCATAGATAGTTAGTGTCTTAATAATTACATCCATCTATCTTGGCGGATTACTCTAAGACTTTCAATTCGAAGTTTTGACAAGAAACTCTTGGCTACTCGCTTAGCTGAGGGAGAAAGAGGAGGAGTAGACATGTGATCGAGGTATAATATATTCTTTCGTTTATCATTTACATTAAAATATTTCAGGATATTTATAAATAGCTGACAGCGCATCTAGTCCCAAGCTAACTACTTGTGTTATGGACTATGGTGACTATATAAAAGAATAAATTACATATACATACTTTTCTTCTGTAAATACATACATACATACAAAACATAACAACACCTTTGATAATATACTTTTATTTTACGTTAGACTTTTGTTTTGACAATATAATATTTAGAAATCCAAAGTCATGGTACCACTCGCCTACTGATAATAAAATACTTTAATTTAATATCATAGATTACCATTATATAAAAATAATTTTATTCAGTACGATTATAATTATTCTAGAGTTCTCGTTCTATACAAACTTTTTAATATTATTAAAAATTATGTTTTAAATATTTTGTAAACTAACTGTATTTTAATACCATGCACCCAATATAATTCAAAGTGGTACATTTATCTTGCCGGATAATACTCTAAACTGTCTAAAGCCTACTTCGAACAATACAAAGGGCAGAACGCTGTCTCGTTGAAGAGGACATCGGGGTATAATGGAAATATTTGTCCATAATACATTAGACATAAGCTTTGTTTCGTGGTTTTTCTTGCGTAAGCCTGGTACTATTTTTATGGCTTTAAAAGTTATATAGTCTGTGATATTTACAAATTATGTTACATATACATATATACACTTAAGAAATAAAAATCCTTCTTTTTGACTTCGCCATATTTGGGTTAAAATATAAAGTTGTCATTTTATAATAACTATTTAAAATTTATTAAACATATGATTAGGATTTTTTGAGTCAATATTTCGTCGATGTTTTCTTTGTAGCATTTAAAGCACTTTTACTATACGTCTATAGATCGTATAGTCCTTCCAACTTTAAGCAACTATACATTAATGCACCCAATACCCATCAAAGTGGTACATCCATCTTGCCGGATTATACTCTAAACTGCCTTAAGCTTTGTCTGAACATTGCTATGGGCAAACTGTTGTCCGGGTATAGATGTACTGGTTTCTTTTATTGTATTAATAACAAAAAATATTAATGATTGGATTGATATTTTATATATTTGAAGATAATTTACTTTAAAGTATAATAAATAAATTTTCTTAAAAAGATTAACAAATTATATGAGGAAAGTTAAGAAGGCAAATCCAGCATTGCCACACACCAAACGAAACACACATTTCTTTCAAGATATGACAGAGAATATCACAGTTGTAGCAACTAATCTTTGGATGTTCTGATCATATTTAAAGGTTCTTATTACCTTGAAACAAACCAACAAACAAAAATCTGGCTTACGCATGTAACATCACGGGACATAGACAGTTCTCTTAAAACCATTATTCCAATTCATAGACAAAAATGTATTCTTGTGTGTGTGTATAAATAGATTTATATATTTCCATCTGACACGCAGGTTTTATGAATCTTTATTCGACGATATTATGACAATGTGAAGGGCACACGAATTGGAATACAACACAAAACATTGCGCGTAGACACCGAACCCTTGCCATAAAATAAGTTATGTTTATATTGTTACCAATTGCTAAATCCACTGATCTCGTTAGGGCTGCCTGTTACACCGTCGCGTAACATCTTATTTATATATTATATTCGTTTGTAAAAATAAATGTATTTACGAAGGATAAGAATGTCTATATAGTATGTCTGTTATGTAGTTTCTATGGCACAAAGTCTATTTAGCGTGAGACTAGTTGATGCTGCGTAATAGGCGTTCTGAAATATATATTCTACTTATTAACGTATATAATGTAAAATACTATGAAAATTACTTAATTTCAATGAAATTTGCCTCAAAGATAATAGACATTGCTACCGCGATTTACGTAAAACCTAAAGTTAATAAAATATAATATTCTGATTGTACCTCATTCACAAACAAGAGGCTAATAAAATATTTTCTTAATATAAGTCCCGCCTTGCGGCGCTGGGTCTAAGCACCGACTGACAGGTCAAACGGTTGGAGCCTAGGGCTAGCCGTGAGCCTGACATTTATTAATAATTATAATACTATCAGATACAAGCAATTTACTTGTTCAAAGTTGTTACGTTCGTGTCTAAGATGGTCTATGAATTGTTAATTAAGTGAAAGTATAATTTTATTCATAAATTTTCTTTCAAAATTAGATATAGTATATCGGACTAGTAACCAAGATATTTGGCGCAATTTTAAATGACCTTTGATATCTGTAATTAAATGGACAGTTAAATCAATCCATAATAACATAAAAAAATGTTATAAAAAATATGATTTGTATAAAGAAATTCGGTGTAACACAGAGCCAATACATTCAACACCGCAAGCAGGCATTTACGATACGTTCCGATACCCCCTACCACGAATAAACGACAATTTACGACAATACCATTTACATTACTCGCCCATTTCGTTATTTACAACGCGACGTTAGTACGCAGCGCGCAACGTAAACGTATATTTAAATAAAGTGCTACTATCGTCACCGAAATGGTGGAGGGTGTATGATTGTCATGATTTATGCTATCTACCCTCAAATATATATTTTTCGTAAGGAATGATGTTAGAAATTACAGCTGATACTTTAAGTTATTGCCTTGTTTTCGAAAGATTATTGGATGATTGATGTTTAGGGTTCGTTTTATTATACTACTTAACTCTATGCTACTCAATAATACTATCAATTATATGAACATGTGAAAATTGGTTCTTTATGATGTTCTATGTTTTCTTTCTATAAATATGCGAGCCGTGTATTTCTATTAAATATTTTGAAAGAAAAGTCTCGTTACTTTATTCTGTTTGTATATTCCACTGACAGTAAGAGTTTGCTTGACAGATATCACTGGCGCGAGATAGCAAGATAGCCCTAGACTACTTTTTCTTCCCAAAATTGAAACTTAGCGAAGGAGAGTTAACGATTTAAAATCCCATAAATTATTTTCTATCACAGTGAACTGACTGTCAAATTTCAGTTAGGTTATTTCACCTAGCTTATTTAAGCTCCAGTTTTCAATTCAAGATTAAGGCACAGGTAATGACGAAAGAGTACATTTATTTACTCCTATAATTGAGTTAGGAAAATTCCATTCGTAATTTGTTAGCTGTTCCATGAAGCCTTGTCTTCCCCTTTCAGACTCAAACGCTATATAAAATGCGTAGGCCATGGCACTTTCCCGCTCACTGACTGACCTCGACTGACATCTATTTTGCGCAGATTTACCGCCTGTCTTAACACCGAATAGATTGAACTATGGCAACACTGATGGCATAGTTAATAAATTGTCCTCGACTGTTTAGTAGTGTCATTCTTAATTTATACAAAATTATTAAAACTGATGTAATAAAATATAAATTGTATTTAAGGGATCATGCAGTATAAGGGAAAATGACGTTGTATTCAAATTTTTAACAAATTGAAGCATTTATTTTTATTTTTTTTATGAAACGAAGAAGAAGAAAAGCGTTATAAGAAAAGTTTTGTAAACCAATATTCTGATTCAAAAACTCTTTTGCCAATAGATAGCCACATTAACTAGACCATTGGAACAAATGACCTTATCCATCCGTTAGGCTCCAATATTTTAAGGTCGAGAATTCGTATATATATGTTAAGGGTTGCCACCCCATACTTATATAAAACTGATATATTACGATGAAAGGGTGATAATATGCATTGAAAAAATGTTAAAATATACTTATAGTTATTTTATTTAGACGTAAAGTTTGTGTACATTTTGATAATTATATTTAAAATCAAATGCCCACAAGCTCTATGAAACTTATAACATAAAAAATGTGAATAACAAGCAACTAGTTTTTCTATCTTTGACTGTTTTAACTAAAAATACTGTAAATGCGAATGTTTGTCTATATGTATATAAATAGAAATAAATAAATATTTTCAGGACATTCATACACAGCGCCATCTAGTTCCAAGCTAAGCCGAAGCTTGTGTTATGGCAACTAGATAACGGAATAAATTACATATCCATACTTTTCTTTTGTAAATACATACACACAATACATAGCAACACCCAGACCCCAGAAAAATACAAATGTAAATTACAAATATATTTTTCCGGTGTGGGAATCGAACCCACGACCCTTCGCGCAGTAAGCAGTTGTATTACCACTGCGCCAAGCGGTCGTCAAAGTAATATAATAAAATATAAGGATGTGTATTGTGTATTGTGTACTGGTATGTTGTTCTTTCACCAAAAACTACTGAATGTTTTGTGCTAAAATTAAACAAGTAACATAATATGTTTTACTCAGCAAAGAAAATTGCTTGGACCAAACTATATATATGTATTACAAAAAAATAAAAAAAAACCCAAAAGTGCCAACCCTACCCAGTCCCCCCAATTGGAAGTCGAATAACATTATTTGGAGAGGATTACGCGGCGCAAGACATAGGGCGCATTATAATATCCACTTGACACTCCCTTCCCGACCCTCCCCGACCTCCCCTCCAACAATAAACGGTCGTTAAGAGCACTAGCTGTGAAATATGGCCTGTATGAGATTTGGTTTAAAAATCTTTATGTGTGGAAATAATAGACACTTCATATTAATTGGCTTGTACAATAATTGGTCATTTGTAGACTAGTTACATCACGTGGGTTGGTTTGGTAGTAATTTTTTCAGTAGCTTTTTAACCGATTTCAAAAAGAATAAGAAGGATTCCTAGCACCTATTTCTGAGTAATTCATTAAATTGAAGCATATGCATATAATATTACCAAAAAACAATCTTAAAATAAGTGAACTTTGAATATAAAATAATGACGTCATTCAAACAATACATGGGTATAAACGTATAACGCATATGATGTTGCTGCTATAAGAAATTTACCCTATATTTGTGACAAAATGGAAATCTACGAAAAACATACGAATTTGAAATGGCTTCATTTTGCGCGGTCTACTTATCCTACTACTATTATAAATGTGAACATTACTTATCCTACTACTATTATTATAAATGTGAACATTAGTAAGAATGTATGTATGAATGCATCCTTGTTATTCTTTCACGCAAAAACGGCTTGACCAATTTAAATGAAATTTGGTATGTAGATAGGTGATATCTTGTATACTATATAATATTATACTTTATACCCGGTATTGCCCCAGGAACGGGAACAACGTGCCCAGTTATTATAATATAAATAATTTATCTTTTCCCTGATTCTAACATTTAATATTAGAATTGCTAACAATAGCAATTTTTAATAAACAATTATGTAAATGCTTAGGGCGCCATTAAATAGATTTCGCTCAGTCTGCCGGGAATCGAACCCTCCGTAATTACGTTAGCCGAGATTGCACTTATTGAGTTGTAGGGGAGTTAACCGACTTTGATGAGAGACGTTATGTTTTATAGTGCATTGACACTTGTAAATCATTTATTTATTTATTCTTCATTACATATACACATGAAAACATAAAATTAAAACAATATAATTTTGTGTACCAAATTTCGTTCTAATCGGTTCAGTAGTTTTAGCGTGATGGAAAGACAGACAGATAGACAGAGTTACTTTCGCATTTATAATATTAGTACGGATCTTAATAAATGCATTAAACAAAAAATAAATAAACTAGCAACGTATTTTAAACTACCAAATCTACCAAAAGCTACTAAAAACTAGATCACGTTGCATAACCAAAGAGCCGTGAACCCGACCGGAGCCCATCCATTTCCCGGCCGCGCGCGACGTCGCTTAACCGCGATAACAATGATAAGTTATCGCAAGATAGTCACGTAGCGCGCGTTACGCCCTCCTTGTCCTCATAAAACATACTATATTGCGATCAGTTCCATAACATACTATCTTTAAAGTCAAAGTCAAAGTCTATTTTAACTTTTAACAACTGTATGTGGTAACACTTTTGAATAGTATGAGTAAAGTAAAAGTAAAATTTCTATAAAATCCATAACAAAATATGTCATCCATGGCATACGAGATGTCTTATGTTTTTATCTAGATTCTAGAAGGAAATAACGCAACTCTAATAAGATTTATTTTTCTCTCCATCAGTCACTTGGCAAGTCCGACGGGGTTTACACTATGTAATATAAATAAAATCATATATGTACTAATAATATATGTAAATATATACAAGGCTATTATTGTATACCAGAAAATGCAGTAGAACTTAATTCTTTTAAGTTTCATAAAAAAATAGTAACTTAAGTTTTTAAAGTTAGTCGCTAACACCAAGAATTCTGCATCACACAGATGGTATATAAAAACCCGCTTTTTACAAGTATCACGTTAAAAATAACCGTACACCTAAGTTATTAGTTAGGTTTCAAATTAAAAGTTAAATTATGGCAGCCACCAAGTTCCCTGATAAGGTATTTCTGTTGCTTCGTTCTAATTAAGTAGAACTTAAGTTGCTTGTAGCTTTTCAGATCTGTTTTTAATTGAACGTCATCTCTAAGTAACGTTTCTATACAAGTTCTTTCATTTAAAAAGTATAAAAGTACTAGCTGCTGCCCGCGACTTCGTCTGCGTGGACTTTCATATGAACTTTGACATGTTACCTGGAATGAGTTTTGTTCTAAAATTATCAAAATACGCTAAATTATTCAAATAAATACAGAAAAAATCCGTCATAGAACATTATTAGTACAAGTAATGAAATCTTAGAAGATTCTCAATACTTGATAAACACATCATAATATCATTTCTTTATTGCTTATAGATACATACAAAAAAATATTTCTGTTATTATTTATATACAAAAATTATGTTCAAGAATTTTAGGAAAACACATTCCACAAATAGTAAGATTCAGGAATACATTCCTTGCGAGTGCGAGCGAGATAGACGTAGTTTCAATTATTCCGTAACAATAATTTTTCAAAGACATTGTTTTTAAATAGTATACCGCCAGTATTTAGTTTTAAAATTAACCCATTACGTATTTATAAACAAAAAGCTGGCCGAAAATATATTTGAAAAATAAATTTACGAATAAAATTAAACGTCACACATAATTCAGTTTTAAAAAGTATTTTCCAATATTTGAAAATGGAACTGGTTTTAAAATATCTCCCGCGTTGCATTATTGACATATTTTGTTTATTTGGCGGCAACTTCTGAATGGCTCTGCATTTCGGACTCACGAAATAATCCCATGTTTATTTCTCTGTATATGTTTAATTGCGTTAAATATACGTTTTAACGCTTAAAGGAAATGTTTGTACGAGCTATCGACGATTATTTTTTTCTTTTTGTGATTGCCATACTCTTTATGGGAGAGGAATAATTTGTCAAGAACAATCTTTAAATTATCATTTTAAAATTGGAACAATTTAAATTCCGTGGGTAATTACAAGACTTCACACATTAATTATAAACTAACCAAAAGAAATAGATATATTCGTACTCGTTATCGTTTCATAAAGATGCTATGTTCATCGGAGCAATCTTTATAATATACTAAAACAAATTAAATTATATTTTCACCAATAGCAAGGATCAAGCCTTATTAAATATGAAACAAATAATAAAACAACGGTCTTAAACACGTTTATAAAAACACGTATTATCAAGCCATAATCCCCTTCGCCAAATAAAATGACATTAAACCCAAAATTGTACCAGATTACATATGACAACATCGCAATGCAAACACAAAGTTAGGCGCAAGCCCCAAGACGTGGCAACTTTGAATGGAAGGCAAATAGTGGATATGTATAATTTGAACGTTTCCGTCTTACCTTGCTAATTTCAATTTTAGATGGTTTTGGTAAGGTTCTATTGTTCTAAGATTGGTGTTTTGTGGTTATTTTTTTTCATTTAAATTATTATATCTTATTATTATAACTATTGCGACATTTAATCGAAATTGTTTTAAGATTTATTTTGATTTTTATGTAAGTACATATTTAAGGTACGTCATATTATTGGCGTCCCTAGCAAAAAAAAAAATTATAAAATAGGCCGTTTCGTTATGTACTTTAGATGGATTTGTTTCTGATAAGATTTCGTAGAATACTCATGGGCGTGGAAAAATATTATAGACTTATAACGAATAATATCTATAAATAGGAAATATAATAAAATGAATAAGCAGGGATATACGTCGTATGTGTCAGTATCGATCAGGTCTGTTACACTTTTATTTATTAAAATTATTTTGAAAATAACTTTATCGATGTTATCGTATGTTTTTAAATAACAAGCTTATTAATAATTAATCAATGTGTGTCTACACAGCTTAAAAAAAAAATAATTCCACTTCCTTTATAAATAACTAGCTGACCCGTACCCACTTTGTTGGGCATAATGTTATTTATCCTTTTCGGTTTTTTATATAGCCTATGACACTCAGCAATGATGTTTTATTGGTAATAGAATTTTTTAATTGGTTCAGTAGATCCCGAGATTATCTCTTACAATTTAACAACACACAAACTTTACTTCTTTATAATATTAGTATAGATAGAATCATACGACTCCTAAAACTAAGACGTTAGCAATATAATTAACGCGGATTACACGCGAAAACAAATGCTCAAACACAGAGCTAGCTCGCGCAAACACCGGCTCAGATGAAGTTTGAATTGAAGACAAACACTCTATAAAATAATATAATTAATTTGTTTCGACGCTCCGGAGTCCTTAGCGCGCTAATTTCAATTTAAATCTTTCTGTTGTGTGTTTTGTGAGCGTTGTGTGGTACGTTAAAGACTCAACTTTTATTGTCAAGAACATTTATTAACTTAGTAAATTAATGTGTAGTGCAGTGCTGCATCGCGCTTATTATATTTTTTGAGAAAGTCATAATGCAACGTTATGGCTTGGTGGCTTACAAGCTTACTATCGACCCACTGGCTTCGCCCGCATATATTATGCATGTATGATGTAATATACCTATCAACGTTCCTCTCGAATGCCTTCTATCTGATAAAAAACCGCACAAAAATCGGAAGCGTAATCTAAAAATTTAAGCAAACATCACTATGTTTATATCACTTATAGTGACAGGGAAAGCGACTTTGTTCTATACTCTGTGATACACCCAGTACTCGTATATCACTCAACCATCCCTCTGCAAATGAACTGGACGCACTAATTTTTCGCACATAATCCCCGGCGCTCCCGGGGCCGAGATAAAACGATTACGTCACAGTAACGCGTCTGCGTGAATCATCTTCAGATAAATTGCAGGCTCGCTCCTTTTTATAGGCTCTCCGGGTGTTAATTTGGTTGATAACTCCGTAATACTTGTGGGGAGTTGATTTTAATTCTGAGGAATTATAGTTTCGCCAGATTATATTTTGGTCCATTTTTGTTCCAGACGAGCTAGACTTTATTCTTTATTATTAAAAAAATACAAGATTGGGTGATCGTGAGGCTAAACTTAACCATGTATTAGGTATACATAGTTCAGTATAATAATAAAATAAATACCAAATTCTAACTCATAAATTGTAACGTTTTTACGTCTAAGTCATTGACGTGATATGATGACATGATTAGTTTTTAATGTAAAAAAGTGGTTGAAGTTCAATGTTAAATAATGGATTAATAAAGACAAAGAAAACTAATAATCTTCGTTTCATGAAATTAGAGAGTAATGCAAGCGAGCCAGAATTAGCACAACACATTTTCATTAAAGAAGATTACTCTCACTACGTTTCGCAAAACAAAAACTGCAACCAATAAGAAAAAATCTCGAAGGAACAACCGTAAATATATCGCGTTACTTAGGACTGAATGTAGCTCAGCCTTTGTCTACAAACGTGACCTAATTTAGAGGAAACAACCCTAAACCGACTCTCGAATACATTGACAGGCTAAATTCAGTCTTAACACCTGGAAATAAAGCTTAATCAGGTGGCAAATAGAATTTTGCAAAGCTGATTGGACGCAAACCTTCGAACATTGCAGCCATTGAAATTCCAACTTTATTGTTAAAGACTTAGACTCCTAGTTATGTGCACGCGAAAAATTTGTAAATTTTCCAAATTCCCAACTTAATTCCGTTCAAGGTTAAGCGAGTTTCGACCCTATTCCGTGAAGTACAAGGTGGGTTTTGCGAGTATTATTAAGGTCGTAAAATTGATTCGTCGAGGGCACTTGTTTTCAATCATCGTGGAATAAAATTCGGGATTGCCTCTTGCCAATACTTGCCTGATTTGGAGACAGTGATGTAGGTCATTTTATCAGTATCCCGAAATTGCTGTATCAGATTACGGTTAAGAATATACTTGTATCGAATGATCAGCGCGATTCGTTTCGGAACAAAACACTGCCAATGGCAAGGGGTAATGGCAATTCAAATTATAAGATCCCGAATGGCGCGCGATTTAATGCGTTGTTTGGTTTAGGATTTCATTGGTCGGTGTTTGTAGCTATTTTATTGGACTTATTATTAGGATTTGTTGCTTTTGAAACACCATTTTAAGAATGCGTATATTCTTTCTTAGAGTACTGAATCTTATTTTTTTTTAACATGTCGGGGGATTGTTAATAATTGATCAAGTGATAAAGGCTAGATCAATATTATTAAATTTTGATACGACTTAAGCCATGAAAAACAAATTTCCAAAGATATAATTTTATATCTATTTCTATATTTAAACGTAAATATCACTTGAGGCATCACAAAAACCCTAGTAAGTTAAAGAACTAAGTAATATACCTTAATAAGCAAAGCAACATTTAACTAAGCAACATAATATCGTGACAATTTGAATATAACAAATCAATTATGTACCCTATTAAATAAAAATGCTAGTAAAAATTACAACTATACTGCTCACGATATATTTCAAGATGTAAAGACCATCAAGTAATTGAAAGCCTCCAATACTTCAAGAGTCTAGGTTTCAAGAAAAGGAAACAGAATCTTTCTTAGTTTGAGAGGACTTTGGTTTAAGAGGTTCTTTTGTTGAGGTTCTCCATTTATTACGTAATAATTAATTAAACTATATGTTTGTGAATTACAGGCTTTATTGTAAGAGTCCTTTTGAAAGTCGTATCCTGGAAATAACTTAATTATAAGTAATTCAACCTTCGAGCAATTGTCCCAATTAATTTGACAGCGACGTCCATAATGTTTTGAATGTCATTAATTTTAATGACTTTATGATAAGGTAACTTTAAACGTTTCGTATAATATAAAAGAAATTGCTGACATTTGTAGTTTTACCTTAATCAAGTTATACCCCTAATCCAAGAACTACTGCTCTGATTTTAATAGTGTTTTCTGTATTGGAATCCATTTCGAAATATTGGTTGAGTTTATATGTAGCCAAAACTCCAGGCCGCGGTTAGTAATCTATACTAATATTATAAAAAAGTGAAGTTTGTGAGTTTGTCGAATTGTAAGGGGTAATCTCGGGATCTACTGAACTGATTTTAAAAATTCTTTCACCAATAGAAAGCACATTATTGCTGAGTGTTATAGGCTATGTAAAAAAAGGATTGTTAACATTATGTCCAACGAAGTGGGCACGGGTCAGCTAGTAACATATAAAATTTAGTTTCAATACTACAACTATGCAGTTTGTTAATAGAAAGACCCGAATCCGAGTTTCATAGGCAATATATTAAGTCGGAAATGACTAATCAGAACTGGTAAAAAACCACGAACACATTGAATTCTGACGACCGCTTAGCTGTTATCTAGTTGCCATAACACAAGTTTCTGCTTAGCTTAGAACTAGATGGCGCTGTGTATAAATGTCCCGAAAATATTTATTTATTCATACGAACAAATAATCTTGTCTTTAAACAATTAAAAATACAATTAAGAATTCCTTATTATATAATCGGTATCCGTTACAAGCAACTTATTTTTAGGGCACAATAAAAACTTTCCACCGACTGACATTTAAGCTAAATGTCAAACGGTTAATAGTGGACTTGAAAATTTTATGCGATGGCGAGAATCGAAGCCTATGTGTATAGATAAGTCTAATAAGTCACAAACACTATATATGTCACCGGAAAATAACAAGAACAGCAAATTTATGAATTTCCTAGGAAATTATATTTTATAACCTTGCGAAGGTTTATAAATTTCCTAGGAAATTTATAAATTTGCCGTTCTTGTTATCTTGCGGTGACATATACATACCTGAATCTGATAATATATATTGAAGATTGTTTGAGGATTAGTCTTAGTAAAAGTCAAGTGTTATATTTCATAAAAAAAATTAATGAAAACCATACTAATATCATAGATGCGAAAGTAACTCTGTCTGTCTCTCTGTCTGTAACGCTTTCACACCAAAACTTCTGAACCTATTGTAATGAAATTTGGTACATATGGTCTAGAGCCTGAGAAAAAATATAGGCCACATTTTAACTGAAAAAAAAACCTTTTTTTTAAGTTTATATAAAATTCCAGGCGGACGGAGTCGCGAGCAACAGCTAGTATAATATAAAAACATAAATTGTTTCAATTAAATTATTTAAACAAATTTAAAAGCTTATCCATTAATATTGCAATATTTTATATTAATATTTATAAATATGTAGTTTCTATATAAAAAATAAACAATTAAAATTCTTTTCGCCGCAGTGGTATAAAAATTTTCTCCCAATTTTAATGGTTTTCTAACGTAAAAGAGTTTAAAAGATCATTTGGTGTGTCATCCTCCCGATATCTATCAACAATTCTGGCCCCGTCGTAAATTACTAATGGATTGGAATTGTCATTAATTAATCACGATTTGTCTGACATTATAGCGGTGTTGCCATTAAATCGAGTCTTTGATATTTTATTGAATAATCTTTACTTAAATATTAAGATTTTTCGGGTAATATTTCTCTTGGGTCTAATAAACAGTTTTTTTTTTTATGTATTTGATAGTTCACATTATTATTATTATCCTACAAATATAATAAACGCGAAAGTTTGTAAGAATGTATATTGTATACAGTACGTACGTTTGCTTCTCTTTCAAGCAAAAACTACTGAATCCATTTGTATTAAACTTTGATTACAGGTAGATTAGACTACTAGTAGTCGCATACTTTTTATACGGGTATTACTCTATATTGTCTAACATAACTTCACGAGTGAAACTGCAGGTCGCAGCTAGTACCTACGCTTAGAAAAAATATATAAATAATAATATTAATCTATAAGTTTTAATAAAGGCAATATTATCTATATAAATTAACTCTCATTAATCCATACTAATATTATAAATGCGAAAGTAACTCTGTCTGTCTGTCTTTCCATCACGCTAAAACTACTGAACCGATTATAATTAAAATTAGTACACAGATGGTCTAGAGCCTGAGATAAAAGATAGGCTACTTTTAACTGAAAAAAAAGGGTTATAGGGGGGCGGGTCACAGTTTATATGAAAGTCCACGCGTACGGAGTCGCGGGCAACAGCTAGTAATGTAATAAAAGCTTATAAATACTACAGACGAAGTAGACGGTAAAAACTAGTTTAAGAAAACCGAGGAAAAGCATCACCGAA
>DWAJ01003522.1:0-14633 GCA_018238005.1 Eurema mandarina
CTCAAGTGATTAATTTACACATAAACACCGTTATTTATTAGTACTATTTGCGAGCTTTCTAATTTATTTTTCTCTTAGAATTCTAATAAAATCCTTGCTTGTTATACCTCATTGGATAGCTGAATAATCGTAGATATTTTTAAGAGTATCTGCAGGATAAGCCACATACGTTATTTTTTAAATATAAAGCAAAGAAAAAAATAATTACGTAGAATTTATTCTTAGTTTTTTACTTTCGACCACATTCTGCGAGCCTGTTGGTTTGATTGCACGTAAATTATTAATGATAATAATAAAGCCACTTACCTAGTATACAAATACAGCAAAAGAAGCAAAAATAAGGCCCTAAAAACGTAAAAAAAGTGGGACAGTAGACAAAAAATCGTCATTTTTATTAAAAGTCTTTAAAGTCCAATAACTTGATAACGGTTATGTTTGGGATATAGTATTTCATAGACAAATTAGTCAGAAATAATGAAAACTACAACCTACTAAAGGATCTAGGTCGACTTACCCAGTAACCCTGTATAATTACAGATAAATTTGTAGGTGGGCGTTGGATCTGAATTAGACATAACCAAAACAAAGAATCACCAAAATCGGTCCACAAGCGAAATTATTCACGAACAAATATAAAAAAGCCGCCTCCTCTTGTTGAAGTCGGTTAAAAATTAAAATTGACAGAAACAGTAAATAATCATGTCACATTAACTTTCAGATTGAAGTGACAGGTGTTCTGACAGCGGTAACAGGATTAGAAGTGATGATCAATATGATGGAACAGTTAAAAGACGCCTACATAAAAGCGAAACAACCGGTCGACGGCGTCCTCGCACATATTGCTAAACTTAAGACTCTTAAAGAGAATGTTAAAAGCCAAAAATAATCTCCGGTAACATACATACAATACCATAGACCAAAATTGGACTGAACTCAGTTAAACCGACAAGAAATAAAGTTTTTCATAAGCAATATCAAAATGTGACTCAAAAAAGGGGTATTAGTTAAGAAAATATTTTTTGATGTTCTTTATCTGGACGTTTTTTGTCGGAATACTGAAACGCAACTTAAATTTAAGTACAACTTAAACTGGTCCGCTTTGACAGTTCGCCATACAATTCTGTCAAAATTACGAGTTTTAAGGCGTGCTTAAACTTAATTTGCGTATGAGTATTTGGCCTTTTATCTTCCAAATAGTGTTACTGTTTTTGCTGTTTAATAACGGCTTATAGTAATATTTGATAGCTATTATTGTACAATACTTTCTAACGAGCTCAGTAAAAATGTTTCGGTAGAAAATAAAATATATTTGATAAAATTTAGCCTGAACCATGGAATCATACAACCATGTCACATTGGTCTATAAGAAAATGTTATAATTCATAAATTTAACATAAATTTTCCAGTTGAAAATAATTATTGCCTACCTAAAATTACCCCAGTTTTATTATATTTTTTATAAAAAAGGAATATGTCCTTTATAGTATGTCAGCTTTCCAGTGTAATTTATTTGGTTATGTTAAAAAACTTTGATTGTGCAAAGTTGTGTTTGATTTGTTTTTCGACCAAAGCTACATTTTATGCTTCTTTGTTTGTACTAAGAACGAAAAATACGGTAGATATAAACTTGATTTTACTTGAAATATCGTTTCAATATTACGCGCTTTTTAAAATGATATGTATGGTTGTCTCTTTTCTTTGAAAGACAAAGAAAGAGATACATTATATAATGAAAGTTTCTTTAATGAATCAAGGTGAATGTTTAAGTTTATTCCTTTATTATGTATAAGTTAGGATTAAGACGCTCATTAGCTTTATATTTTTACTTATTTTTTTGGTATAAGATTTTATTTTGAATTATGAAAATGAAAGGAGTTTCGACTTTCGACATGCCTAGTAAATATTAAGCGCCTTTTAAGGTATATTTTTATAAGAATTTACTAGTTTTTATTTAAAAATATTAAGATTTAGATTTTAATTATTACGTATAAGATTGTCTGAAAACTCGAATTTACATCAAATCTAAGTATAGGTATCTCAATTTGACTTTGACAGTTCACATCTGTCAAAATAGTCAGATTTGTAGCGCGTGCTTAATTTTGATTTGAATTTGAGTGGTTGTGTACTGTATGTGCCTTATATCTTAGATTAATTATCTATAAAAAGCATTCTTTTATAATTAGAGTTTCGTTTATAATTGAAAATGTATGTTACCTGTACCATTTTCCCACCGTTATAATACTGAATTAAAAAATTGTGCCCCGAGAAACGTATATTTATAATTTACGTGTGCACTTTTCTGGGTTGCCTGTATATTATGTTGCGTTAAACGAAAACAATTATCTTTTATCCAGTTAAAAATAACACTAGCTCTTCTTAGCGCGAACTAGATGGCGCTATGTAATAAGTGTTCTTACTTATTGTTTTTTAAATACTCAAACAGGTATTGTATTCAACATAGATTATAATTATGTATTTAAATAATTGAGTTTAATGTTGTTTTTTCCAAACTGTTCACTTGGTTTTCACAGTAATTGTCAATAACATCTTACTAATTTAATTTTGAAAGCTTTTATGTTTGTATGTTTTTTATGATAAATACATGAATGGAAACAAGGTGATTATTAAAAAATTTTTAAAGAGTGAAATGGTTTTATTTTACTAATTTGGGGTAGCATACCCTATATTTAATTTTATGAAAAACTTAAATCAATTACTATGATTATAATCTTGCTAAAAGGATAAAAACTAAAAACTTATCTGTTGTAAATTAACTTTATTTCAATATTTACAAGTTCATTTATCATATAATAGATTCTATATAATTTACAAACATTTAAATTGTTCATACAAAGGCAACTTAAAATGTTCAGCCTACAACAATTTTAAATGCCCAGTGACTTTATCAATAACGTCTTTAGGGGCAGGTCCAACACCAAGAACAGTAATTGAATTTGGTGCAATTTGAGTTCGGCCAGCATCTCGTATCATTGATGTTATTAGTCCCATCTTCTTGGCGTTATCTGCTATTTGCTTCATATCATCTACCGAGTCAGTTTTAACAGCTACTTTAGCTTGACCAGTCATTTGCCAGCACTTCAAGCCTTCCGGATCTTTCTTTAAAGCTTTTTCAAAAGCTCCTACCGCCGCATGTCCACATTGTGCTGCAATTTTCCCTTTGCTCATACCCAAATCTGTTCTGACTACTAGTACTAATTTATATTCGGAATTCGTTGCGAACTGAAACAGAAATTTGGAGTTAATAAAATATGTTTTGAAGTGATATAAAATTCAGTTAAGCTACGATCTTCTTATATAAAAATTTAAATATGCATTTTAACGTACGACGAGCAAAGCAGTGCATCTGTACTATAATTATTATTCATTTTAAACTATTCTTCAAACTTAAACAAATAATCATCTATCTGTGTTAGGTACTTTATATTTCATATAATATATTAAAATTAGGTGAATTAACCTACCTTTTTAATAGTCTTAGCTGTGTTTTTCACTGATCCAAAATAGTTCTTTATTACAAATACAGAAATCCCGAGACAAACGCCGCAACCTAACCCCGCTAAAAAAGAAATATTAAATTCCATTTTCCTTTTTTGAGTAATGATGAACGCTTGGTAAGCCTCCAAATATTGTGTAGACTTTCAAATAAAGTATTTATTTTTCTTCTCAGAACACTGAAAGTAATCTGAAAATGTTTTAAAGATTCGAATTTAATAGCGGTGTTCACGTTTGGAAATAGGTTTTAATAATTTGACAATAATGTGAATGTCAACTGTCAAGCTGTTGTCTGTCAAAGTGGAAATGTCATATTTACTATTTTTTTAATGACTTAAGTTCAAATAGAATAGAATAGACTTAGCTTCAATTATCTGCCTTATATTTTTTATATTTGTATATCATAAAAATAAGAAAATTAGAATATCTATAAGATGTTTTTGAAATACAAATATGATAGTTTTAGCTATTCAGGTATAGCTACCAATTTTTTAAGATTTTTGTCAAACCGACAAATTTATTTTATCAGTCGTTACAAAGGCTTTTGTTTGTCTCAAAAACAAATTTCTGAAATAGACTCTAAAGCAGATAAGGGCTAAGTAAAAGTAGGGCGTATAAATAGCTGTTATAAAGTAATATCATTGGTTAAAAACATATCTTAGCAACAAAATTTGTTTTCAATTTGACATTGCAATACGCAACAGGAATTATTTGCAGATTTTCAAATAGC
This sequence comes from Eurema mandarina, assembly GCA_018238005.1. Classification (NCBI taxonomy): domain Eukaryota; kingdom Metazoa; phylum Arthropoda; class Insecta; order Lepidoptera; family Pieridae; genus Eurema; species Eurema mandarina. The sequence continues at coordinate 4,244 of DWAJ01003522.1, forward strand.
ACTTTTACACATATTTTAATAATTTAATTTAATAAAAACATCACAAAAACTACAATCATGAAGAAATCTATGAAAGATCTGGCGCCCATCGCCCTCCCCCATGGACCTCCGGTGGAATCCGTCGCTGAATACTATAAGTCGTTGATGGAGAGTTCCCGAATGGTCAAGTGAGAGATCAAACTATACCCCTACAATATTATTAGTTTTGTAATAAACCAATAAGAGAATACTCAACTTTTTAAACAAATTCTAATCTTTATTTCATTTCCTAGCAAGCCAATATAAATACTGGTCCTACTGCTGCATGCTATTTGCACTTATGTTACATTAGAACCGCAAAAAGTTTGGATCCTACAACTTAAAAATTAAAATTAATTATATAGCCTTTGTCACTTGCGCAATATTTCAATAGAGGGCCAAAACCTTCACTTACATTTAGCTTTACCGTAATCAGTTAAAACATAATAAAAAAGACGAAGAAATATTTGCGCAATATATTAGTCAAGTTCAGGGTAGAAGTTTAATTTCATTCTAGAAAATATCCAGTATGGGATATAGCACGTCCTACGCCACAAGTGCTAATGGAACAAGCTCGTCGCGACTTGATGGAGGCCGACGAGAAGTTGGCGCACAAAAGGGAAGAGGAGAGAATTAACCGGAAGACCATGGACGCCAAGTGGCAGGAGCTGCGCGAGAAGGAGATGCTTCTGAAGGACTCCTTTATAAGCTTTAATAAGGTTCTGTATGCGATTAATTGACATGTAAAATATAGTTTAAAAGTAAACTAAAATGCTAAATTATACGATTTGATTATATTTCCGTTCTTTTCTTGAAAATATTTTAAATAATAAAAATGTAAATAATTTCGTTTCCATACGTCACACAAGCTTTAACTGAGGAAATACTCATAGGTAAAAGACCATGTATTATTTCGATCTTCTGCAGACCGTCCGTTCTGTTGTTCCGTCTTATTCAGAGGGTTATGGGCACATTTTCAGATTCTTCTGCCAGCTTCTAAATTTACTCCCCACTAGATATTTTTCTCGTTCAATCTTAAATTTAAAGAGCTGTTTTTACATACATCTATTGCCTTTTAGTTTATAAGAGAGAACCAAGAGAAACGCGAGCGAGCTGAACGTAAGATGGAGGCTGACTTGGAGATGTTGGAGCGGAAATCTCGAGAGACCGAAGCTATGCGACAACGCGTCGTGGAGATGGAAGAAGTTCGCGAGCTGATGGAGAAGCAAGTCAAGGATTATACCGTATATGAGGTCTGCTTCGAGCCTTGGTGGTTTGCCTCGTGGGTGACAAGTCACTAGCTTATGTAATAATAGTAATGTTTTTGGACGCTTATTACACAGCGATATTTAATAGTACCTACTAATCAGTAAATAGTATAAAACAAAGTCGCTTTCTCTGTCCCTATATCTCTGTATGTTTAAATATTTAACTTCGCAACCGATTCTCATGCGGTCAAAAGGCAAGACCATAACACACCACATGGTCTATTTTTGACTGCAGGTCAATTTTTTATTTCAGAGATTAAATAAAACGAAAATCGAATTGCTTTTTTGTGGTTATATGTTAAATTCTAGCTATAATACTAAAACGATTTTAATCAGTATTAAGGCTATTTAAATTCTTTAAATTAATTATTAAGAGAGAAGAGGGAGGCACTATTACTATTAGATCTAGCTTTAAAAACCTCGATAGTTTTATACGTATGCTATTATAAATGTAGTCGGGTTATAGTTTGTTGACTTTCTTTTGTTTATGGCAACTTTTTGTTGCCAGGATTACCTGATGTCGGTAGTGCACAATTACCCAGAATTTAAACAACCACTGGATGTTCTGAATCGATATGAAGCTTTAGGTAAATTGCTATATAACGATTATAGTAAATTAAGTATGTCATAGTTTTCAGGATTTATATTTATAATAAATGCTTGTTCGCATAGGTAATAACTTACTCAACGAATTTGCCTTTCGTAACGATGTTATATGCCACGCGAATAAAAACTGCACAGTAAAGCCATAGCTAGTATATATTTCTTTCTTATAAAAGAGGGTGCCAATGACTTAGCGTCACTAGGTAGGTAAGTGATTGGCGCCGCCCATAAGCACTGGTGTTGCCACGAGTGTGTTTCCAGCCTTTTAGAGAAAAGTACACTCCTTGAAGGTCCTTAAGTCTTCCGTGTTCAGAAGGGTACCATCGATAACCTCATTCCACAACGTGGTTGATAATAGATAAGCTTATTAGATCTTATGTGGTCTGGTCTCACCAGCTGCTGCTAAAAGCACCCTCGCGGACCGGCAAGAGCGAGACCTGGAGATGCTGGAGAGCGCCCGCCAGGAGATCGCGGCGCTCACTGAGGAGAAGAAACTCTTCATCATGGGCCTTAACAACACGCTAGCTGATCTACGGGTGAATTCATTTTAATTAATTGTGTTTATTACAATCCACGGCTAAAATATCTTATGCCATCTTGTCAATAACGGAGAGTTTGTGGAAAATTAAGAGAATATTTCTCTATAAAATCGTTTTAACTATATACTTACCAAATTTTTACAATCCGAAAGTATATCGATCTGTATGGAATCTGTTACTGTTACAATGTTTCGTAGCTAATTTTGTTTTAAGTGCTTTTGAAATTTAATAGACTGCTCATAAACTTGCATGCTTTTTACGATAATTTCCAGTGGCGTTACGACCAAGTCCGAAATCGGGTCATCAAATGGGAGCTAGCTTTGAACCGTCTAAAAGAGACTGCTGCACGTCGCCACGTGGAACTTTGTCACGTGCGAGACGCTATTTGGGGCTTGTATGAGAAGATCAGCAAACAAAAGGGTTTGCCTCTTGACGTGGCGCCGAATGACTTCGAACAGCAGCTGGTGGTTATAATGAGAGCGCTGTTGGAACTGCGCAGGATTTACAGGATCGCCGCTAAGCGCTCCAAGGAGAAGTAAGTTATGACGACTTATAACACTCATAGAATATTCAGCTAAAGAGGTTTCAAAGCGCCAACGCAGTTTTTATAAGATCATTTGTCCGAGACGGTCCTGAATATTTCATTTGTTTTTCGCATCCAATTTTCATTTCAAACGTATTCAGATTTCGGTCTTCGTGATCCAATATGTCTTCTTTAAAGCGGAAATGTCATCAATTGTAGGACAGGCTCACTTTGGAGGAAGGTAGGATCTTTAACAAATCGAACTGACAGGTCGGATATAAGAACTCTATTAATAGAGACCATAAAGTCGATGTTTGTCTGTGGTATTGGAAGCTCGTGTTGCTGATTGCCACAACCAAACATCGACCCTGAAATCTTATCAACGCACAACTAGACATTGACAAAATTGCGGTAACGCAGCATTGCCATTTGATCAAGTAAGAAGAAGACTTCCTTTTGTGCTCAACTTTGTATTTTTCTTACAGGGATGCTGAATCCATGCAAACTGCATAACGAAATTGTAAACGATATGTTTATCTTGCCAAAGATGTTGTGTTCATTTATCTACTAAAACTGCCAATGTTATATTCTTAATAATTTCATTGAAATAAATATATTTGAAAGTAGTATTTGTTTTATTTGATCCCTATTAAAGCCCTATCGAGTTTAAGTTTCTGACTTTCTCAAATATTATCAAAATCGGTAAAATGGTTTAGGCGTGGAACCGTGTGAAACCAATAAATAAATAGTAATAAAATAATAATAGGTATAATATGTACAGATTTATTATATTAATAGGTATCTAATCTCCTAATAAGTATATAATAGATTATATATAATAGAATCGTGTATAAATTACCCCTTTAAAAGTTGTCTAGTTCAAAGAAAGTTCTTCAACGAACTTGAGTAAAGTTGACACTAAGTATCCAATTATTTGGCCAATTACAGCCATTTAAACAGCGAAGTTAATGAACAAACTTTATCAAGTGGGTAATTAATCCTTTGCAATGTTAATTAATAAGCCCTTTATAAGTATCTACAGACATTTTAGAAAGCTTGGCAGTATTAAAAATGGCATTGTGTGACGCAAAACCTTTCAAAAACTGTATAGCTAACTATACACATTTCATGGTTTTGCCTCTAAAAATCGTGGGATGCTGGGATTGGTATAAAAATCCAACAAAACTAATACATATTTTCATCAACAATTTTTATTTGGCTATTGTACTGTTCGTTTTAAGCAATTTGCCGATTTCTTTAATCGTTCATTTATATACTGGTTGGACAGATGTCATGTCAAATTTGGACAAAATGGCGGATGGTTTGCCTCTTTTTGTATCTGTGGCTATCGTTGCATATTTCTCAATGTTTAAAAAAGATTTGTACGAATTAAACAATTACATGAATGACAATTTTAAATGGCATTCGGCGAGGGGTCTGACTAACATGACGATGGAACAAAGCTATAAGACCGCGCGAAATTTTGCTTATTTTTATACTGTGTGTACGATTTTCAGTGTTGCTATGTACGTGGTGCTGCCAGTCATTGCGTACCGTAAGTTTTATTTTTTACTCTATACTATGAAAATCACATAAAATTTCCGTAGGTTTACAAAGCCACGCTTGCGGTGAATAAGATATCTTAAAACTGCATTGAAGTTAGTCTTGCCTTTAAAGAAATACTCTAACTCTTAGTAATTCTATGATGAATGACTTGAAAAGCTTAACTATCTCTGAGAAGACAAGTTAATATAATTCAAAAGTATTTGCACGCCAAACACGTGCTATTTTTAAAGTTTCAATATGTGCCTTTGTCCTAGGTAGATACGATGAAATAATTTCTTTCCAGTGTTGTTGGACCACCCTCTACAACCCTGGATATATAAGGACGTAAGCAGCTCATCGTTCATCGCATTCATATTTCTGAGACAATGTCTGGCCCAAGCTTTCGTTGCTTTGGCTGTTGGACAGTTGGGTAAGTATCGTGTGTCTGCAGTGACCTACCAACTCTTATTTCTTTGTTATTGTAATATTTTTAACTTTTTTTTTATGCTGTACTAACTATTTTTTGAGCATCGTCTTTCTAAACACATATCTAAAACGATAGATTTTTTTTTTCTTTACAGGTGTATTTTTTGCATCAAACTCTATCCTACTATGTGGACAACTAGACCTTTTATGTTGCTGCATGAGGAATCTACGCTACACGGCTTTGTTGGAAAACGGCATAGCTCATCACGTGATGATAGCTAATACAAGTATCTTGGAGGATGAGCAACATAGTTATATCTATAATAAAGCGGAACTTAGTGACTCGGCATACCATTATGATAAGGTAATGGAAGCAATATGGATTTTCATTCGATAATAAAAGAATAAAAAACTTTTCTTTTTCAGTGTGTCTCATTTCGTGGAAAGAAAATTCAGTTCGGTAAATAAGATAAAATATCCTATAAATAGTATTTTAAAGCTAATCTTCAAATCATTGTTAAATGATTTGCAGATATCTATTCAAAAGAATACGACGCGGCGACTGTGCAGGCTATAAAAGAATGCGCAAGAGTGTGTCAAGTAGTGAGCGAGTACAAGCAGCGGTTTGAGCGTTTCGTGTCGCCGCTCCTGGCGCTGCGGGTCGTTCAAGTTACCCTGTATTTGTGTACACTTCTGTATGCTGCTACTGTGGTAAAATATTCAAGATCTAGTTTTATTTTCTAAGGGAAAAATTATTTAAAAATATATAAATTTTATTTGTCTGACTCATTATCATTCATTATATTTCATTCATTGATCAACTACGATCAAGAATCTTCATATTATACCTTTTCAGAAATTCGACATGGTAACAGTGGAATATCTGGGCGCGGTAGCTCTAGACATATTTGTGTACTGCTATTTTGGAAATCAAATTATATTGCAGGTAACGTGTAAATTATTTCAGTAAAATATAGTAGAGAAAAGATTCAGAATTCAGAATTCAGAACCCAAAACGTAAGCAGCGTCAGGCGCCACTTTAAAGTATTTTAAAATCATTTGTTTCGTTTCTGCTGTTTATTTTGTGTGATACTTTTTTATTGTAGAGAGATAATAACTTACATCCCGGTATTGCCCCGGAAACGGGAACTACGCGGGTAAAACCGCGGGACACAGCTAGTATTAAATAAATTTTTAATACAGGCGGATCGCGTGTCAACAGCAACATACCAAAGCACGTGGCCTAGCATGGGTGTTGCTCCGCGGCGAATGTTGCTCAACTTGTTGCTCGCGACGCGTCGACCGGTCGTGGTGCGGGCTGGCGGCTTTCTGCCCATGAACCTGCATACCTTTGTTGTGGTTAGTTTAAATTGATGTTCTTATATTCACCAACGTTGCATGGATTGGTTGCTCCTGAAATTTGTTGTTCGTTTATTGTAGTAATATTATTATTTTAGGTTTTAAGGTGCAATATATTGAGCTTAATGTACTTTTTGTGTAATCTGTTAGAGATATTTAAGGCATATAACTGTCAAGGACAAGGATGTTTCATTAAAGGAATTCCTAGCTTTTTGACTGCACGTCATTTTTAATGTCATTGTCATTGTCAAGTCGTGGGGACTGACATTACAAATACCAAAAATTGTATTTGAAATATACGCTGCTAGTTGGGTAAAATATACTTTTATGGCATTAATGGGTTGTTTCTTTGCAGATAATCAAGACTGCATTTTCATACTACACACTTTTAGTCAACATGAATGAAAAGTGAAACATTCATATTATCAAAGTAGTCTAATTTAGTTTCTAGTAGAAACTTATGAATTGATATTTATTCAATGTAGGGTTATGAAATAAAATAATTATTTTGTATCCAGAAAGTATTTTATTTACGAAATTAATATACAATATCCTTGTTCGTACAATAATCGATCAAAGTTGCCGGCCGCGGCCGATGTACGCCTCAGTCTGTTCATTAATAATAAATTAAAACCAAACTAATTCCGTTACTTTCACTTTAATCTCAAAATTCGAACACGGTGGAAGAATCGAAATTCAAATTCAAATATGGAATACACAATCGACGACACAGATAAATAATGAATATTTTTTAAATTACCAATAAAATTAACAATTCCATTATACGCTACACGATCTACGCTCGTCCGGAAATAGGGACGGTGTTTATTTATTAATTAATTTTATTCCACCGTTTACATTTTCACTTACTACTTAACATATGTTTTATGTCATTAATAATCTGTGCGATTCCAATACTGAGTGTTGCCAGTGTTAAAACCGCACTAGCTATGATTAAATCGGATAATACACAAGCGTACAGGCAGACAGACATACGAACTAACGCGCATACACACACCATTCACGTCCCCTGCGAGGGTTATTCCCCGGAAAATAAAAAAATAAAATTATCATAACATGCAACACTGGCAGCTTCTGTGACTTTAATTTGTACCCTCGGAACTCTTCTTGTCTATGCACGTATAGTTCACTTCAAACTGTGGAGTTCTTGTCATAGACAAAGACTAGAGACAGACCTATCTATGGTTTTATTTGACTTAAGTACTGTGTGTATTGGAATGTTTATGGGTACAGTGTTGCTAGTAAATATTATAATTGAACCCAAAACTTTTGCTTAAGATAAGTAATCCATAGACAACTCTGGTCATAGTCAAAGTAACGGGAGAATGAGATTTTTACCAGTTTCACATCCACTGAAACGCAAAATTCCGACGAAAAGCGCATTTCTAACGTTTTAATACTGTATATAATTTATTCCAACGTATTTTAAATAATAAAACTCATTTACGGGTCCATAGACAATAGACATTGCGATCGCCATCATAATCCATCATAACCCAACGTTTATCTTCAAATCAAAGTTCCAGACTCGAATTCAAATTTGGAACGTCAAACTGGTAAAATCCCACGAGGCGTCATAGACAACATACGGTTGGATCATAGACAATCGTCCAGCAATGTTTGCGCACTTACAACGTATTAAGAGAGCGCGTACTAACTTCATGATTACAAATTATACAAAATTTAAGTCCTTTATAAATACGAAACTATTCTATATTGATGGCTTACAAAATTCATTTATTTACATATTATTATTACATTTAGAATTTACCTTTTATTATAGGGTAAAAATGCAAGGGTAATTTTTAGGTAAAAAGACGTCACAATTTTTAAATAAATATAAGGACGTAGAAATGCTTTTAAAACATATTCGTTTCCCATCAAATTGTTTGTCATATTTTTAGATGATTTTTTTAAAGAAACTTTTTGATTGTTTTTGTAAGCTATCAATTAGAAAAGTCGGCAGGTAAGCTAGTGTAGCGTGGGGATCCATGCGGGTCGAGTTCGCTCGTTCAGGGGCTAGCTGGGGACGGACAAACATACGTATAAACAAACATATCAAGTACGATAAAAAAATACTTTGATATGATTTTTATTTCATATTGAAATTTTATGAGTGGAGTTAAAATTTTATAGCTATTTATTTTGTCTATGATAAATAATTTTTTAATAGACAATTATTGTCTATTAAAATTGAACACAGAGTAGTTTTTCACAGAGTATATAATCCATGCATTTAAAAGAAATGTCTGTTTGCAAATGAAAATGAGTGATGAAGGTACATCACAATGTAGGTATGTTCAGAAAAATCACATTAACAGATAGATCACAATGGTTTTTTTACATGACCAATGCATTGTATATAGTAAAAAAAGGGTTAATTCAATATAACTTGCTTATATTCAACATTTCGACATATTCCAGCTGTAAAAAATCGTATTAATTGTATGAATAACACGTGAAATTATTTGTTAAATAATTCTGTAATTTATGTAAGTTTTACTTTTGTATAGTAATTGTTAGTAAATGGTAAAACTGGTAACTGGTGCATCACGCGGTTTTTACCTTAATCGGCTTCCGCCTTCATATATCTCTGTACACAAATGTTAACAGCATAAATAAATAAATATGTATATAAACAAACTATTTATTGTTAGGTCGTGTTATATATATTGATTAGGCTGACCAACAAATTATATCATACTGAAATAATATTTTTGGGTGTGTTAGCATGTGTGTACATGTAGTTACACGTATGTATGTATAACTGTAATTACACAAAAGTTATGATATGTAAGCGTGACGTGTCTGTGTGTGGGCATAATAAGCCGTTTTCGTAAGCATATGAACCCAAATGCTTACTTATGTATATGTGTATTAACGGGTGTTGTGTGTGTGGGTGTGTGCGTATACATGTGTGAATGTGTTTACGAGCGCGTGTGTGTATATGAGTATATAACTGTAATTACACATAAGTTATGGTATTTAAACGGATGGTATTGATACGGTGATGTGTATTTGTGTCAGCATAATAAGCTGTTTGTAAGCATATTAACTCAAATGTGTGAATGCCTACGGATGCTGTGTGAATGTGTTTATGAGCGCGTGTGGTGTGCGTGTGTGTGTGTGTGTGTGTTTGTAAGTGTGTGTGCATGTACGTGTATGTACACTAGTGCGTTTACTCACTTCTTCTTGTTCTTGGGCTGCGCGCGCGGCGGCGTGTTGGGGCGGCCCATGTTGAGGCCGGAGTAGAGCTTGCGCTTGTCGGCCGGCTTCAGGATCTGGAACGAGCACATCAGCGTCTCGTCCACCGACATCAGCGCGCCTGGAAACGAGCACATTACTGTAGGCGTGTTTATATCTAGACAGAACTTAGGCTGTACGAAATTTCGAGGCCATTACGCTCTGTGCGTGAGTCGTGTCTAATGCAACAATAGTGTTGAGATTTCAACGTAGGGATGTCGAAAGTGAAAAAAATATCGATATACATTGATATTTAAAAATAAATAAATATTGGCATTGATATATCGCGGAAAAAATATCGATATATCAGCAAAATAAAAATATTGTGGTTTCAAAATAACAGTGTATTTAGCTAAGCCTAGTGCAATAAAATCAATTGTAATTCTTATACAAAATGTAAATCATTTTAATGTACTGTAAATATCTCAATAGAAACGATGGTATTTTTATAGCTATTCTTTTTATTAGACAAAATAACATGCACATCGGACACAAAAAAGCGGCTGTAAAGGCACTTCCAAGCCAAGATCCATAAATAAAATAAAAATATCGTTTTTGATACAATTTTCGCTATTGGATATTTTATATCGATTTATCGATTAACAATATATCGGCAAAAATATCGTTTTATCGATTAAATAATATCGAATTTATCGATGTATCGATATTTTTTCAAGCCTATTTTAACGCACGCACAAGCGACTCGCGATTGGCCGTAGTAGTTGTGAGCTATGTGTGCAGTGTGCGTGTGTGTGTGTGTGCGTGCGTGCGTGTGTGTGCGTGTGTGTGTGTGCGGGTGGGGGTGGCTCACCCGCGTGGTCGAACTCGCCGCAGGAGTGGGGCGC
>DWAJ01003523.1:0-14632 GCA_018238005.1 Eurema mandarina
GATATACAATGTAAAAAGCATCTGTAAAAACAAGCGCTGATTCCGCCGACAAACTGCTGCGCAGTTTGGCGGGATGCAAAAACTTTAATTTTGTTTAGACTTAAGGAAAAAATATTAAATAAAATAAAAAAAAAAAAAAAATTTGTACCTTCCCTTAATGGACACGACTGACTTCTGCGCTAAGGGCTGAAGGTTCAAACCCTACCCTAGAAAAATACTCTCGAAATTTCCATTTTCATTTTTCTGTGTATTGCTTTGTAGTTTGTATTACAAGTATGTATTTACAAAACTAAAGTATATATAAGAAATACGCAATTTATCCGTTATCTAGTTGCCATAGCACAAGCTCTGCTAAGCGTAAGAATAGATGGCGCTGTGTTAGAAAGCATCCTGGAGTAAAAATCTACGCAGAAATGCTATCTATAATCTAGAAAACTTCTCTGCTTTCGTCTATCAGTCCCTATATATTATGTTATTAATAAGAAAGCAGTTGCTTTGAATAAATAAGTAATCCATACTATCCATACTAATGTTATATTATATTATTATATTATAACCTATGTATAATCTACTATAAAATAAGTTTTCTTACCGCCTAGTTCTGGTTGCCTGGAAGATATCGCTTCCTAGAGATAAGGCCGCCAATTGGCTCATTTTGATTTTCTCAATTTTGTACACAGATGGTTTAGAGCCTGGGGAAGGACTTTTAACTGGAAAAAAGGGTTATAAGGGTGGTAAGGGGGGTAGAAACTTTTTATAATTTTACGCTTTCATGGCCAAAACACTGAACCGATTGTAATGAAATTTGGTACACAAATGGTCTAGAGCCTGAGATAAAACATAGGCTACTTTTTAACTGGAAAAAAGGTTTTAAAAGAGGGGAAGGGGGAGTCAAAGTTTAAATGAAAGTCCACGCGGACGGAGTCGCGGGCAACATATACGCGGCATACATAGACGATATTCAGCAAAAGCAAGAAAGAAATGACTCCCCAATACACCTAACACATGGGGTCTTTCGTATTTCCATGCAAATAGAAAATATCCCGGAGCACTATGTCACTATATTTTATCGGTCGTTACAGATATGACAAACTCCAAAGAATATATGATATCGATGTAAGGAGTTTATGGTTTTCGTATGCAAAACATAGACAAGGAATTGTTTTTATTTGTGATAGGTTACTGAACTGTTTCTATTATTATTGAACTAGCGATATGCATGTATCATACTAATATAATAAAGCTGAGTTTGTTTGTTTGAACGCGCTTTATTGTTTTTTTTATTGAATAGACCATTTATCGAGAAAGGCTTTACGCTACATAACATCACGCTGCGACTAATAGGAGCGAAGAAATAATTAAAAAAGTAATCGGCGGGGACGAAGTCGCGAGCAACAGCTAGTTATACACATAAGCCTTCTTCTTGAATCACCCTATCTATAAAAGTCAATAGTATCTTTATTCAACTAGACTACATTAAGTAACACCTTTGAATCGTCATGGTATTACAAACTATTTACCACCGGTTCGGAAGGCAGTTTCTACAGAGAAGAACCGGCAAGAAACTCTGATAGTCGCTCTTTTTAGAACATACAATTGTAAATATAAACCAAAAATCGACTATTATAATAATTATACATGAAAAAGGTCACCGTCACACGAGCGTTAAGAAATAGAAATATAAAAAATTGCATGTAAATCGGTAATAGTTTTAAAGATTAAAGCATACATACGAACAGACAGAAAGCTACTTCGTTTTATACTGAAAAAATCAGCTAATTATGTTTGTTTGTTGTTTTGTTTAAACCCGCTTTGGTTTTATTTAAAACGTTTCAAACATTAACAATAAGTCTTCTTTTAAAGTTCCTTGTTATATAGAATGTTTCATTTTCAATAAAATTAATAATTAAAATTATAATTAATCTTCAAGTGTACCAGAATAATTGAGGCTACAGCGAAAAAACTTAACATTTCCTGTCGTCCATTGAACGGGAAATTATTCATTAACTGCCATTAATTAAATGTAGTACATTTTAATTTTAACAATTTTCGTCGAGTACCTTTTCTTGCATTTTTATTTTTCGATATTAATTAGTGCTTGTTGTCGTAATACACACTTCAATTTTCATTTATTTAATTAACAAAGCTTACACCTGAGCACACATAATTTAATACATTTCACAATTTTTGTACCTACTTATATCTACATACTTATACTTAATATATAAAGCTGAAGAGTTTGTTTGTTTGTTTGTTTGTTTGAACGCGCTAATCTCAGGAACTACTGGTTCAAATTGAAAAATTCTTTTTTATTGAATAGACAATTTATCGAGGAAGGCTTTAGGCTACATAACATCACGCTGCGACTAATAGCAGCGAAGAAATAATGGAAAAACAAATCAACGGGGACGAAGTCGCGAGCAACAGCTAGTTAAAGATAAAACTAAAAGGAAAACTATGTTAAGGAACTATTTTCCGAGATTTGAATACCTATTACATATACTCATTAATAGGATATGTCAAATAAAAGGAAATAAAGTATAAATTTGACTATGTACTTACTCCATTCGACTTGCCATTAAGTGATTTAAAATCGGCAAGAAAAATACGTGACGTCATTATCTGTTAAAAATACGTGATGTTAATTTCATTTGGAGCAAACTTCGTCCTACATCAATACCTAAAGATAATCTGTAAATCCTATATTCATTATTATAAGTAAAATAAAGAATGCCTAAATTCTATAGCTAAACGACTTGTCTCTAGTGTTTTATGTCTATGACTATCAGTTTGTTTGGGCGGTAAAACGGAACAAAAAAATCACATTGGATACAATAAAACCCACAATTTTATAACGTATAATTCTAGATGTTTGTTTATTACGGAAATAAATTAATTTAGCTATAATGGACATAATTATACGTTATTACGACGTATTTTTGCATTGCACGCATTAAAAGGATCTATATAAAAATAAAAAAATAAGGTTATATTGAAATAAGGTTATTTAAAATGTAAAAACATTTTTTACAAAAGTCATAGATAATAAATGAGATGTTTTTCAATCATTCATTCGTCGTTCTATTTTCAAATATCTGGTTCCCGCGTCCCGCGTTGCCTAGCCACTAACACTTAATGGTACTAAAAAAAAATAATTATTATGGATGTTTCAATGCGGGCTCTGGGTTATTTGATTAAAGAGTTTAATTATACGTTGAATTAATTGGGACTTTATGTTTATATGACTTTTCATTTCGAGCACACCGCAGTAGTGATAAAGATGGACATTCACGCTTAGACACGTTCATTAGTTAAGTTCTTAGCTCAACTAAGCTCTAAAATTTTGTAACATGATCACTCACTTTATATTTAAATTAATTTTACTTCAACTAAATTTAAAAATAAAATTATATATTGTTTACGATTTAAACTCGTTAACTCGTTTAATAACTTAATCACCAAAGTCAAACTGACAAAAATTGACTGAATGCTCGGAGAAGGTAATTTAGCACCGGAAGACCCTAACCTATGTAATATAGTTAGATAACTATTTACATAGCTTGACACAAATTATTTATTGAACAATAACAGTATTTTGCTACACTTCACTTTGTACTATACTTATCCATGTCAAAACAATAAAAGTCAAAACGAAAAATAGGTACTAAGTAAAAATACTACTCGTGAATGTCGAGCTTTACTTCGTCCCTTCTTCCCCGCGCCCTTCCTAGATCTCGATGCATGGCGCATGTCGTTCAATTTCGTTCAGTTTCGCAGTAGCGTTAGATGAGGGTGAACGCGTGCTTGTTTCGTCCGTATGAGCGCGATCGTAAGATATCGTAAAATTCGAACGTTTCGATTCCATTTTTGAATTTTCCGTTTTATTGTGTGTGGATTGTTTTTCCATTTGCTTGTTATTAAACTGTGGCTAAAATTATTCTGTGTTTGTGAAGTGAAGTGAATTTTGGAATAATAGTAACTGATTTCTTCAAGCATGGTAAGTTTATTTGTTGTTTACAATATGAAATGAGAATTAGCATATTAGGTAATCAAAATAAAAATTTAAACGCGTTTATTTCATGTTCTTCAGTCCCCTTGTTAAATTAAACTAATAAAATATTTTCAAATTATAAGGATTCAATTGAGATATTAAAATAGTATTAGCCCCGTAGGTATAAAAATCTCAGGCCGTTAAATAAAATGGCGCTTGTAAATTTGAAATATTTAGTGCGTTATTATGAATTTTCTATCTTAATATAATTTATTATTTAGATTGTAGATATTTAATTAAATATTAACACAGTATGAGCCACCTAAGAAAGATATTTCACGATATTATGCGTAGGCTCTAGCTAGCTACTGTTTTCACTACTAGAACTTGAAATACTGAAGCACTATTGCTAGATTATTATAGATATACTATATATATACTTTATTGTATATGTTATTTTACGTAAGCGCACTAGTCTTTCGTTGTTTTCTTGAACGTATATGCTAATGTTAGCTGTTATAAATATCTGTTTTAATAAAACGTTGCTTATATTCAATAGAGCGGTCTGGATAAAGCACAAATTTTTTCATTACTTAATTATTTGTTTAAAGATTCAAAAGCTATGTTTTGTATAGTAGATACATATGACTGTAGTTAGTTTTTATAAATATTTTATCTTGAAAGTTAAGGGTTGCTATCTGAAAAAATCGCATTTAAATCGGTTGCGTTGTTTTAAAAGTACGGACAGACAGAAGAAAGCGACTTGGTTTAATAAATTAATACTATGTAAGGATTATAACCATTAGCAATTATTTTAGTTCTTCGACAAGATGCTCTCTACTCTCTTTATTAGACTCGTTATTATTTTTTAGGTATTATTAAAAAAAAATATTATAAGATATTCGAAAGAACTACTTCAGACAAGTAACTCCCAGAAATGCCGGCAACACACTCGTGACATCACGAGTGCTCATGGGCGGCGCTGATCACTTTCCAGCAGGTGACGCACCAGTTCGTTTGCCCCCTATTATATAAAAAAAAACCCGGTAGATGCTCTTTTAAAGATGAAAATGTATCTTACCACATAACAACGGGAAAACGTATTATGCGTTTTTACATTAAACAATTTTTTAAGGCGGACATTGACATGGGTTTGGGTAGCATTTTGGAAAATCACTTCCCATGGGCTATTTAAGTTTGTAGCGTGGGTTCCCGAAAATGCTAATAAATGTTCAATTATTCCGGTAATGCAAGGAAGCTTCTGTACTTGAAAAATCTTACTTTTAATACGCACAATTTTGGTGTATTTTTACTATAGTATTACACAAACGTTTTGTGATTATATCTTATCTTAATATAATTATATAAATTAAGCGTCACGTTGTTTGTCCGCGATTGACTCCTAAACTAAATCGATTTTAAATTAAATTTTCATACCGTGTGCATTTTGAGAGTAATAAAATAGGATAGCTTACATCTTTGCCCCGGGAAGGGACACTACACGGGTAAAACCCGGGACACAGAATGTTTATGTACCTATGTTATTTAATCGAAAGATTATTTATTTATTCCATTGTAGTCAATGTTTCATGAGCTAATGAGTGTAAGAATTCGAATGGTAGAAAATAGTAGAATCGGTCTTCGTTTCGAAGCTTATTTCTACAAAAAAACGATGTATCATTTCTTTTTATAATATCGATATGGAAATATAGGTAGATTAATATTAAAAATGTTTTATAAATAATATAAATATAAATATTTTCAGGACATTTATACACAGCGCCATCTAGTTCCAAGCTAAGCCGAAGCTTGTGTTATGGCAACTAGATAACGGAATAAATTACTAAATTAATAAATTAATTAATAGATTAGTAGTATCGATATTGTTACGCTATAATATGTTATGTATAATGTACATAAGTTATGCAATATAGTAGTTTACCTGAGCTTTAGATAAAGGAATCGGCTTGTATAGGTATTCTCTTAAAATCACGATTCCCAAGTGTAGTCGATAAATGCTAAATTATGCTGGAAGGATTTGGAGCCGTCGTAGGGTTTGAATGCTTTAGTACCAAGTAACGTTGATGCTTAATGTCTAAGTGATTTGTGATATGCCGTAGGTTAAGTGAATATTATACTGCCATTCGTTTAATTGGCACAATTGTGTTTAAAACGGGCTAATAGTTTCTGTTAAGTAAAAAGCGGAATATAAAACTCAACATATTTTCCGAAAATAGGTTTTTGTTTAAAGTTTTGGGTGTATAATACTAGTTATGATCTTTAGTTATTAGCTTAAAGTTTAAGAGTGAAAATGACTCGAAATTGGATTACTGAATTCGGCATGATTCAGTATATTATATTTTCAAAGTATTTTTTATTTTAGAATATTTATCTCTCTCTTATAATTGGAAGGTTAAGATAAAATAGACTCTCGTATCCCGTAAAAATCACGATTCCCACGAGTGTACGATAAATGCTAAATTATTCTGAGAAGCTCGGAGCCTTGTCTTTGCAGCGCCGCAGTAGTACCGCCGTAGTAAGCCGTGGTAACGTTGTATCATAATTGTTTAGTTATTCTTGTATTTACATTTTAGTATTTCATATCTAACAAGCGCTTCGCAATTTTACTCACGGAATAAAAAAATGATTACATGTAGTAGGGTTTTTAGGTATTTCTATTGTAATTGGTTTCAGCAAGTTTTATTAACAAGCTTGATTGTGGTAAATCATAATACACTAGTGACCACCCCCGGCTTCGCACGCATATATTATGCATCTTGTGTTGTATATATAACCTTCCTCTTCTATCATTATTACTTCGCTATTAGTAAATTTACTACTTATTAATTATTAAATACTAGCTGTTGCTCGCGACTTCGTCCCCGTCGGATCTATTTCTATTATTATGTTATAGTGAGTCAATCTTAAAAGATAGACATATACTGTCGCGGACTTTTTTTTAGATCATTTAAAGAGGAATAATTCTTTGATACATGTTATTTTTGTATCTTGAACCGTTTTCGCAGCGCACGCAAAGATAACCCTCAAAGATGAATAATAGTCATTCCCATAATAGTCCCCGTTTTTTTCTTATTTTCCATTATATCTTCGCTCCTATTAGTCGCATCGTGATCCTCGATAAATGGTCAATTCAATAAAAAAAGAATTTTTCAATTCGAACCAATAGATCCTGAGATTAGTGCGTTCAAACAAACAAATAAACAAACTCTTCAGCTTTATATATTAGTATAGATATGAAAATAGATAAGATTTGCAAAAAACGGTATCTTCTAATTAAGCTAAATTAATTCTTTTTCAGCTCAACTTCTTCGGCTTCTCATTTATAATTTTTACTTCTTTACTTAGTTCCAGCGTATGGTAAACATTGAAGTGTTTTACGTATATGTGCTTTCACTTAATTTTAAATATACTATATTTAAATATGTATCAGTCAAATAGATCTTTTTTTTTATTACTGGATTATATATCTATAAAACTTGTTTTATTTCCTTAACATAAACTTTTATCTTGAAACAAATTGTAGCGAATAAGAGTAATATTTTATCCAACTTTACTTACAAAGAGTACACTTTAAAGGAACAGTTTTCTGCCTTATCTTAAAACGGTTAATGCTTGAAGGAAACTTAAAGCGGGTTCTATTTGCTGTTTGTCGAACTTGGTGAAGACTAAATTGCATTTAAAGTATAAATTTCGTGAACATTTGCTAGGTTTTATCTCGTTTTACTGTTTTAAATTGCTTTTTAATTTTGAGTAATTATTCTTTGCTTCGATTTTTTTGCTATATAAGCAAAACGTCACCTTAGGAGACGCGTAAATTTCTACGATTAAGATGTGTGGAAACTACATTCATAATGTCTAATAAATAATAAACAACATACTTACATATTAATTATATGACTACATCTCTTTCTCATTGTGTAAAAGGACACAATACCACAGTTGTTCAGTATTGTTATTAAATAGGCGTCTGAACAAATATAAGCGGTGGCCATATTGCACATAAATAAAGAACGTTGAGCCTATATATTAGTTGGTTATGTGCTGGCAAGGGTCGAAACTGTGGTAGAAAATAATATTATTAACATTATACATACGATACGCCAGTTTCTTTATTATACCCAATTCATTTGCTTACTCGTACGTATATGTCCTCTCCTATGCCTTCGCTTTGTCAAAAATAGTCGGCTTATTTTTTTGTTATTATGAAAAATAAAAATTATGATTTCATTTGATTTATGCCATACAAGCCTGCGTCCTTAATGCATAAAACATTGTTACATAGATAAGGGAATGTATCTTGCATTCTCTTATAAATTTAGTATGATTAATAAATCATACATAGTATAAAACAAAGTCGCTATCCGCCGTCTGTCTGTCCCTATGTATGCTTATATCTTTAAAACTACGCAAAAGATTTTGATGCGGTTTTTTTTTTTATAGATAGAGTAATTCTTAAGGAAGGTTCATGTGTACTTGTGTAAATGCGGGTAAAACCGCCGGGCGCGACTAGTAAATAAATAAATAAGAAATCCGATACTCAGATCCAGAGATTAAAGTGTTAAAAAGATCTTTACCTTTTTATATTAATGTTGATAAAAAACTTTATAAAACAGTTTCATTGTCTGTACAGGATGACCGACCCCTTGCATAATTTCCTTCAATTTTTCATAGGAAATTAGTACGGCGATTGAAATTCCAACGCTGAACAATTGCCAAGTCGAGCGAGTTATTTAATTTCAGAATAAAAATACTATTGAATAAGAAAGACTTAGTCTTTTTTATTGAATCAGTCTTTCATACAACACTTATCTATAACTAAACCTAATTCGAAAATAATTTTGAATTTTTTGGTTGTTTAATATTTAAACTTTGAAATAACCAGTTGTAGTCTCCCAAAATTAAACTATCCTTTAAATATTTCACTGACCTTAGAGCAGATTCCAGTCGAGTCAGTACCGATGTCAACTTGACAAACGACTTTATAATACTGTACCCATATGGCTTTAGTTCATAGTGAGTATTGTAGGTATTTCATGATATGTAAACTTGCGACATATGGTATTCTATACTGTTTAATCTTCGCTCAAAATTGGCAGGAAATTTTCTTAAAAAACATCACTTACTTAATCATTTAACGTGATCATTCACGTCAGAATGTTTAGATATTGACCGCGAATTTAGTATTTAGAATTATTGCAATTATTACGTAACCTATAATTTCTTGTTAATCCTATTTTATATTGCATGTGGAAAAACGACAGAACACTATCTCTCAAGTGACATTAATAGGCGCTTATTTTCCTTGAGAAATCTCTGAGAGAGTACTACTATTCAGCTAAGTCATTCCACAACCCACTCAGGCATAATGTATTTTTTTAGTTTTTGGCCGTTACACGCAAAACATTATTTTAAGAAATTAACAAAATATCTATTTGAGTTCGAAAATACCACTTCAACTGTACGGCTGACGAGAGCCGATCGGTTCGCAAATTATGCAAAAGTTTGGGAAATGCGATGTGGAATTTTTCGATTAAGCTCACTACTTGAGCCAGCGATCTTCCATCTATCTCGATGACTCAACATCTTAGATATTTACGTCCTTAATATGAAAATGTGTTTCGATATATTTTTGTATACTGAAATGTTACAAATCATTTGTAGCAATATTATATTGGTATCGCTGTTATTTCAATGATGTTTGGTTTGACCTGCCCATGTTTTGATTAGCTTTATCCATTAGGTATTTATTTAATTAGTTGCAATTACTCACATTAAAATTATTATAAAGAAATCGAAGTTGATATATTTTATCTTAAAGAGAGGAGTTTGGAAATATCAAATACATGACACTATTTCATGTAATGTATCATTTATGTTTCTCTAGGCGTATTTATCGATCCTTAATAATGTACCCAGGTACGTTCCGATATTAAAATTGGCAGAGTGGAAAGATATCTTTTATTTTGTGGTAATACAAATTCATGTAAGCGTTATCCCGATAGTAAGCCCTTTCTGTTGGCTCGTCGCCAAACGATGCTTTTTTACGTTGGACTTAATGGAGTTCTACTTGTTTAAAATGTGCGTTAAACCATTTTGTTTCTTTTAAATAAGTTATTGCATATCATTCCTTGCTGCGTTCGAAACGCCGAAAAATAATACAAAGCTCCTCAAATTTAGTTTTGTGCACGATAAATTTTATGTTTTATATAGAAAATAAACTTTCTTTCGGGCTTTATATCTAAATAGCATTATACTGAGAGGCTCATTAGCAAAATGGAACCAGTATGAAAATAGCTTAATGAGCACCACTAATGAGTATCACTTCATTCACTGAAAAATTTAGTATGAAGTTAATTTGGCAACTACTCGTCAAGCAGCCCGAGAATTTCAATCGCTTTTATTTTATGAAAGAAATTTATTTTTAGAAAATTATTGGTATCAACTCTTCGCGTAGTATCGATCAATTTCCTATTCATTTTGAGTCTTAATAAACTTTAATTATACGTCTATTTAATTATCGAATCTTTTTAATACTCGGCTCGCGTTCCTCGAAAATGAATAGAGATTCTGATCGTTGAATTAGATCCAAATAAAAACTAATATATTACATATTTATATTAAGCCTTAATTAAAATCTCTATAATATAATTATATAAGAATATGATAATGTAAGACACAATTTAAGAGAAACAAAGCCATAACGTTATTCTTTAGTTAAACATTAAATCGTGAATAATTAAGTCTGCTTCCTAACAATGTACTCCACATCTTGTATATAATCACAGACTAACTAAGAACTAAACTGAGGGAACGTTGCAGTAAATTATTACTTACAACTACACCCTCTCAGGATCGTTTACGATCGCCATTTCACGCTGTAAATAGCTATAAATGATGCGTCCATCTTAAAGCCAATCTCACGGTGAAGCGATGAAATTGAGATGGGGTATAAGAAATCAATACATCAAACATAAGATAGGATAAGACGTTACTGTTATAATTTCGGAAACTTTTAATATGATACTAAAATGTAAAGAGTTAATTTAAACCAACTTAATAAATCAGAACATATATAAACATATATAAAATTGCTAACCAAAACCTATTGTTAGAATTATGACATATGTAACAATATGGCATCAATTTTAGCTTGATCTACGATACATTTTGACGCAATGAAGAAGACTTAAACCGCAGGACGTCATTACTTACGTGAAATGGAAGTCTCGAATAGATCCCACTAAATCCAAGTTTGCCGAAGTAAGGTGCTTGACTTCGCCATTTCCAGTTCTTAGCGCTTATTTTTGAAACTTTTCCTAGAAGATAAAAGTGATTTTATTATTATGATTTTTCGGTCAATATTTGTTGACGTTTAAAATCGCTTACAAAGCTTTGACTTTATCTATAACTGAAAACTTGCCGTTCTGATGTCATAAGAGAAAGTAAAGTAAATGTTAAAATACACTTTGGTTTACTTTATATTGTATCTACGATATTGTATGAAACTCCTCGAATAATCTATTTGTATTAAATCGAATACGTAACGTACGTAACAACACGAACAAATATATAAATATTTATCCGGAATATATTTGATATTAATGTGAAAAGGCCCGTATTGTATAAAGAAAAACGGTATGGTCACAACACCGCAAGGCTTTATTTACAAAGAAAATATATTAATGTTTAGGGAAAATGTTCCGGTACCAAATATTTAATATTTTTGGCTTATATTTTTATTGCTAAAGAAGCATATGATCGGAATACTAATGGAATTGCAAAAAGCTGTGTCGCATTAATATATTGTAAAAGGTAATGCCACGCTTTCTAATGCAAACGGGTAATCGTGAAATCGCGTGTTAATATTTTTAATTAGAGCCGAACCTTTTTGCAAATTAAAAATTCTATTGAAAATTTCTCTTAGTAATTAAAAAAAATAATTGTTTTACTTTTAAAAGCTTGTATGCCTTTAAGTTTCGTGGTATCTTTCTGTCCGTTTTTACCACCTTAAACCAGAGGCATACTTATAAAAAGTAAAAATGTCCTCGATAGCTGCTAATATATTGTTGTTAGTTTATTTTTCAGGCCTTGTACATATATAAAAAATAACACTAAACTTATTAACTCAGTAAAAAATCCATTAATAGGCAGTAGGCAGTTGCAAAAAGTCTACGGAGTAATATGAATATTTTTTTTATATTATAATAGTTTTTTATAATAGAAATAAATTCTTAGAGCAGTGAATATTCACATGGCCAGTTTATTTTAAGCCTAAGCGTATCAACGCAGTATAGCAAAGCAAACAAAAACAGCAGCTCGATTCGATTCCACGGTAGCCTGTGGCATGTAGCTCTATTTTGTTTGAAAAATGCTCAGTCATTGAACTGATCTATTGCCTACACTGTTCCTAGCTCAGGCCATGAATACGAACAACAATGTGCATTGTATGGAGTAACAAGTTCAAGGATTTATGATAAGAACCTAGTTTGACGAGAACACGCGTGAATAGAACGACGTGTAATTAATATTCACACTTACGTCGATTGTTATTTACTATCTAGACAACAAAAGAATACTAAAATTAGTAGTTTTAAATTAGTATTTAATCAACTACTTTTTTTAAATAAACACCAGAAAGGATAAAAAGTTCACTCACGTTGAGTTCAAATCGCAGCATCTCAGAGATAATCGTTAATATGCGCAATTTGTCCGTCTGTGTCTTCAACGCCTTTCTGTTGACAAATAAATAAGTCAAAATTTTGGCAACACTGTAAAATTTACCTAAATCCTGCGACTGAAGGACTTTGTATCCATGGTCAAGAAATAAATTTAAATAAAAGAAAAAAAAAGCCAAAATGGCTTATATATTTTAAGTTGAAGGGTTCTCCTATCTTATATAATACATGTAATGAAACACTAGTACATAAATAATTACTTCATATAAAAAATCCGTTTTAGAAAGATGTAGTTAAAAACTAACTATATAACAAGTAAAATCTGTTATTGTTCTCGTCATAATTATAAATGTATGCAATATCTACTATCTATTTTCTTTTTTAAAGTACCAGTAGCGCAATCCTAGGGCTGCTGCTTCTACCTGAAATACCGTATTAAATATTTTACACTTCAAATTATATTGTTTTACTATTACCTTAATAATGCGCTGAGGTCTGTTCTTACCTTTTAAAGGCCGGTACCGTACTCTTGAAACTTAGTTTGAGGAATGTCCAGGGCCTATGTGCTCGCTTGCTATTCGTACTGCCCGTCATAACATTAAACATTAACATTTACGTAATTTCGACACTATCGTAGCTATGTACACGTAACTGAAGCAAGTGTAAACTTTACTAGTTAACAATAACAAACATAATTATCGTACACTCGCGACATAACTGCGAACAATTATTACAAAGGAGGTACATGCAAAACATTTTGACATCTCAGAGACTTGTGCGGTTACTTGCAAGAATGTTTGCTTAAACTTTCAACAGTTTGTTAATTATTTTACTTTTTCCATTTAAAAGTGTTTAAGGACGTTGCTAGTAAGTAATATACGAAATGTAAAATTTCTAAAGCCCGACAAATCTTTTGACACCTCGGATACCTTACCCTAGCCACGGATCAGTAGTTTTAATGCTACATACATACGTACATAACTTGCCGAAGTAATTTATTTTCAAATCTTAAATATAAATAACTATTTTTCAATAATATGTAACTGAGTATGTATTTGATAGTTTCTTTTGCATTGTCTTAAAACAAGGTTTTCATGAAAGTATGTGTGAAGGTGAGGTAGGTATACTGTTGTTATTGTAAATTTTGTTCATAAATCATTTGTTTATGAGTTTCGTAACAATATATGAAACGTCTTAAACTATAAAAAAAAACAATGATTGTAACTGACGCACTTATTTCTTTTCAGTTGAACTTGTACCTACGTAAATGAGAAATTTTAAGCCGTAAGTTCATTACAACTGTAAATGAATAAAACAAAAGAATAATTAAACCTATCCGTACATTGTATCACGTACGTAAAAATATCGTTTTAAGCCGATGTCTATCGATGTTGATATCTCTATATTCCGAAGTAATCCCGGTTGGTTGACAAATGCTAGAAACTTAACAAATTTTCTTGAAACGTCACATTCAGCCGCAGAGATCAAACGATG
This sequence comes from Eurema mandarina, assembly GCA_018238005.1. NCBI lineage: Eukaryota > Metazoa > Arthropoda > Insecta > Lepidoptera > Pieridae > Eurema > Eurema mandarina. The sequence goes on from DWAJ01003523.1 coordinate 14,182, forward strand.
AATACCGATAAGAATAACGATACGATGGCCGCTCCGAGGCTTTGGGAATTGTTACCTTTATCTTAGACCTGACTGGAAATATATTATTATATAGGCTTTAATCTTTTATCGCAGTGACGTCATGGGGGTATTGTTTCATTATAACGACCAAGTTTCATAAGTTATATAGATGTTGAAGATCTTAATTTTGCAAAACAAATCATCTTAATCTATATCTATACTCTATACTCTATACTGAAGTTTGTGTGTTTGTTAAATTGTAAGGGGTAATCTCGGGATCTACTGAACCGATTTTAAAAATTCTTACACCAATAGAAAGCTACATTATTGCTGAGTGTCATAGGCTATATAAAAAAGGATTGTTAACATTATGCCCAACGAAGTGTGCACGGGTCCGCTAGTACTAAAATATATTCAGTCAATGATATACTTTTATAGTTAAACCTAAATT